>QOCX01000282.1:188137-214564 GCA_005959815.1 Sarcophaga bullata | reverse complement strand
GTCTTGGATCTCATGTGGATTGCTAACGTTTCCAATTTGACAATTTTGGTTTGATCACTGAACCAATCATTCAAGAGCTCTTATCGCTGAAGATGATTTTTGATGAGAATTTAGATCATTGCCCACTGTTCCAGAGCCCATTTAGAGGACAATGATGTATTGTCTATAGTCGTTCATGGTGATTTAACAAAACAGATTGGATAAATGGCAGCCCACTTGGCAGAAATAATTTCAGCAAGAAGCTTAAGGAACCATGGCCAAGCTTACCCGTCTTCGCAATGTAAAAATACCGACAAATGGCTTGTGTTAGGCAAAGCTCTAGCCATTTCAGCTTTTGGCGGTATGGTCTTCAGAGTTTTGAAAGGTTGTTGACAGCCTTTATATATGATTATTGACACGATCAAGACAAGCCTTGGGCTGTAATGATAAAAGAGTGATCAGTAAAACCATCGAAGGCCTTCTATTATTAAACAAAACTATGTACAAAGGAAAGTACATAAGACACAGAACTTATTTTAAGCATGAGTAGAAGGAACTGGGGAACTATGACAGGAATCATAAGAGATATTGCCCTTCAGACACGAAATATCTCTAATTTCTATGGTTTATGTAATGTTTTCTGGCCGTAGTCTAGTAGGTTGTAAGTTGACTTATTGGACGTGAGGCCACGGTTCAAACCTCTGAACAAATATCTCCAACAAAACGAGAAAGAAAAAAAATTCTTTGGTGACAGCATCTCAGCAGATTTCTGATAAAAATCCCTGTGAGATTAAAATAAAAATGCCATGAAAAGTTTCTTAAAAAATCTATCGTTCGGAATCGACTTTAAACTGTAGGTCTCACCGCTCATGGATAAAATAACAGCACACAGTATTAGAGATGAGAGAAGCTAGGTTGTAATACTGACTGATGGGTTGTGACGACCAATTAGGTTGCGAGTATATTTTCAAGGTAAAGATGAAAGCAAACATTCTTGGTTCGTATTTAAAAAGGTGTGAGGATATTGAACTGATTGGTTACGGAATTGTCTGTTTGTAGTTTGGCTGTTTAATTCCACCACAAGTATTGTATTGCTGCAGGATGCTCGATATCGTTTAATACAGTCGTGATGAGAAGTAAGGCAATAAAAAGAACGAGAACGAGTGAAAGGCTAAGCTTTGTACTTTGGTAGCTAGGATGTATATTGGCGAAGATTTCTGCATCCGATACAACAGGGAGCTGTATGACTCCTCAAACGACAAAGACGTTGTGCAGCGTATTGATATCCAGCGGCTGCGCTGGCTCCATGACCATGTCGTTCGAAGGAGGAGGATGCTCCGGTGATAGCGGTTTTTGAGGGGGGATCTGCGGAAGTCTGCGAAGAGAAGGACCTTGTATCCGTTGGAAGGAGCAAATCGAGGAAGCTCTGTCATCGATTGGTGTGACCAACTGGCGTAGATGCGCAAAAAGCAGAGGCGCCTGAAAGAATGTGTTGTGGCAGGCCGAAATCCGTTAATCGGATAGTTATGGCCAACTAAGTAAGAAAGTAATTATATAAAAACGCAATGATTTCCATATCTTCAGGTAATCATGTACTTATGCGGTAACCTGCTCTGCTACTTTAAAGCATTTTAGAATATGAAAAAAACCTTCTGTGTTCATATTAAGTCATAACATTTACTTGTTATTCCAAACCTCCTTCGTACGGCTTAATTTCGAAAATATTTCGAAATTTTTTTGGGGCAATTTGTATTAACGTCAATGTATGGAATGCAACAATGCAATCAACTTGTTTTGTGTAGAATGTAGATATTGGAAGTCCATGAATAGCTATGGCAATAGAATTTTATGTTAACTACACAACACATATCATGTACAAATATTTGTTTATACTTTCAATGAGCACTTATAAGACCAAATAAGCAACATAATCTAGAAATAATATTGTGCTTTCGAGGCAAAAGTATGTAAAGAAGTATGTCAATATGCGAACAATATTCGCAAATGAAAATTGGCCAGGGCGAAAAATGTTGGAATTCTTAAACGGCTTAGTGGCCGTCTTTGAATGGCAGAATATAAGACAATAAAATTATTTGCAAATCATATTTCTAGAGTAAGGAATTCAAAATGAAATTTGCATTGAAAAGGTGTATTATGCAGCCGTAATAAGGATTCCAAGGAAAGGGGTAAATAATAAGAGAAGACAACATAGATAAACATTTTTAATTTAAATTATGAAATTCTTTTGAAAATAACTGTGTTGTTGTTGTTGTTGTTGCTTTTCAATTTTCATTTATTAAACATCATTCACATGCTTCATAACCATTCTCTTCTGGCAAGCAGTATGCTATTCAACAGGAAAATATTTCAACTTTTATACACACAGGATGTTACAACAAATGACAACTTTGTTGTTATTGTAATGTACAATAGAGTGAGTGAGTATATATATGGATGTATGTGTGTGTGTGTAAGTTCCCTTATGCCCTCTACAGCAACAACAACCCTTTTTTTTTTGGCTGTTAAAACAAGCAAAACTACGTACATACGTACATTCGGCTTTCATTCCATTCCATTCCATTCCATTCATTTACAACAAAATGAACACACCGGAAACACTTTTGGTATGCAGACATTTCCCCAAAATTTACATGGCATTCCATCATATCAAACAATTAATTTTAATTAAAAAAATATTTTTTTTTCTTCCTTTTTGTTTTTAAACGTTCCTTTAAATGCTTTCAAGTGGCTGTTAGACAATGCAATACAATTTGAAAATTTTTGAAAAAGGATTTCGTTATGCTTGTTTCAGCATTGTTGAGCACAATGGGTTTTTGAATGGTTTTATATTCTTCTGTTCTCCATCTTCTTCGTCTCCTTTTTTTTTCGTGAGACGATACCAAAATGTATGTTAAAATATTTAAAATTGTTCTTTTAAAGAGGATTTTTTCGTTTCCTTGTGCTAGAGAATATGGTGAGTACCTAGCATAGATGCTTTACAGAAAGGAAATCTTATTATTGCTCATTGCATATGTTGTCGTTTTGTTAATTGAAGCCTTTTTTTTATAATATTTTTATAGCATTGAACCAATAAAAAGTAAGGGGATGGCGCCTCCTATGGCAGTGTAATGCTTTTCATCTAAAAAACTAGTTTATAGAAGAGAGAGAAGACGGCCTAGTGCAGTTGCAATTAATAGTCAATCGGACCATTTGTTAATGCCTAATTATCTCGGTTATCGAATTTCTACCTGCTTTAGCCTATCCTTCCAGGCGCCTCTACATAATAGGTCACTACAACCCTAGAATCAGAATGACGATCTAGCTTTTCCTACAACTTAAATTATGTGTGTTCATTTCATACATGTGCGGCGGGGCCTACAGTTTAAAGTCGACTCCGATTGACAATTTCATGGCAATTTTTTTTTTATTCTCAGAGTTTTTGCCAGAAGTCTGCTGACAGGCAGTGGCCAGAGAAACATATTTTTTCGTGCTCTGTTTTGTTGGAGATATCTGTCCCGAGGTTTGAAACGTTGCCTCACGTCTAATAAGCCAACACACTACTAGACTACTAGACACTACTAATCAACGTTTTGAGCGTATAAATATATTCCGAGATTAGCCTGAGATAATCCTTCTTTCCTTCCGTGATCCCCGAGCCGGTAAAGAGTGCTGTATAGACTAGTCTAACTGGGGAGTTTATTATTATAATAGAGGGAGATTTCAACTTATAAAATCGTTGCTAAGCAAACGCAGTATACACAGATAATGGATGCCAATAATTGATGTTGTGTTCTCTGAAGGCCAACAGAATTTTGAATTAATCAGACTTTATGTTGCTTTCAAACATACACCATTACCATTACAGGCCTTTTGTCAGCATAACGACCTATCTTTGTAAGTCGAAAATATTCGTTTACACTTCGTTTTATTCGGGAAGACTGGCCTGCCGGAAAAAGTGTCATACTGACGAATTAGAGTTGAGAGACTTGAACTTGTAGTCCTTTCTAACCAAACTCCGTATACAGAGACTATGGATGCGTATGATTGATGTTGTGTTCTCTGAAGACCAACAGAATTTTGAATTGATCAGACTTTATGTTGCTTTCAAACATACATAATTGACCATTACAAGCCTTTTGTCAGAATTACGACCTATTTTTGTAATTCTGACGAGGAAGTCGGAAATATTGTTTTACATTTCGTTTACACTTCAAGATGTCTGGCCTAAGAAACGAGGTCACACTTCTAATAGGCCAACCCACTTGATCATATATTTTCCCAGACCAGTCCTGAAATAATTCTTCTTTCCTTCCTTAAACCCAGTGGTGGTAAAGAGCCCTATATAGACTAGTCTGAGTGGGTGAGTTTATACTCATAATAGATCATAAAATCGTTTGCAAATGATTGATGTTGTGTTCTCTTAAGTTAATCACTGAAGGCTCTTTAGTGCTGCTTAATTTGTCATATAAATTGTTAATCTAACGCTCTTAGGCATATGTTTTCTAAGTAGTTCTAACAACTTTAACGGTCACCCATTAGGATTCTAGGGTGAAAGATGTTTTTATAACAGATTACTTATTACTACACCTCTACGTCTAGTTTTGAAACGTATTTTTGATTATCAGCCCTTACTAGCAGTAGATAAGCCTCAATGGGTTTATAATTAAAGGATGTTTGAATGTTCAGCCTTTGGTTTTATATTTCTACAGTATACTGAAGTTTTAATCATTAGTTTTGACACACAAATCTATAACAAATCCATTCAAGGAAATGGCAATCCAAAACGATTCAAATTTTATTTAAAAAAAAAATTTTATTGTATGGCCTCCTGTAAATTTCATGCAAAAATATCCTTTTTGTCAAGGATAATTAGTTCATGTTAAGAATACTTGTTAGATTTATATTGATGTTATTGTCATAGTTGTTGTTGTTGTAGTGGTTTGATACAATTAACCCATTAGTCTTTAAGATTGTTAGACAAATACAAACATGCTTGAAGATCTCAAATAAATTGTAGCCACCAAATACCGAATACGAATAAGAGATTTTCTATTGATGAGTACATGAGCAACAGTACAAATACAATAAATTCTGTAAGTAAATAAAGATAAACTTTGAATATCTAACAATAGGTGGGTATTTGCATACGTATTTTCGTATTTATAGATGATGGATGATGAAGAGTGTATGTTTATGTGGCATTGTCAGAGGAGTATGTTTGAAATTTAAATTCTGCAGTCATCATTGACTCAACACATAGGTAAAGAAGCTTTCATCATATACAAAATAAAATCTATGATTGTGTAGAAATCCTTGTCCATATATGTATGACTGTATATGTAAGCTTACATGTCAATATGTTGGTTAGTATTTTAAGCCCAGCAGTGTAGTACATACACATACACTGCAAGTGATGTAAAATTTACATAAAATTGTCAGAAGTCTATACAAATTGAAAATGTTTTTATGTGCTCCATGTCCATGTGTGTGTGTGTATGTATGTATTAATTTACAAAGTATGTAAATATATGTCCATATGTGAGTGTGTGTACATGTTGCAAGTAAATAGAAATTTTAAAGTAAACATGTTGTTTACACAAATGAAACAATTTTCACAAACAAATACAACAACTAACAGCAATACTGTGTTGTGTTGTGTTGTGCTGTGTTGTGTTGCATTGTGTTGTCTATTACAAAGTGTGTGACACAATTTGCCAAGCATGGAGGTGGGGCTACTGTTGATTTGTTTAGTTTTGTTTCAAATGGACTATGAATGACAGGAAATATAAAATGAGCACACATATTCTATTCTATTGATTGGTTTTTGGTTTAAGACGACGTTTTGCTGTTGTTTTACGCAGAAGGTTGCAACTAAAGAGTGATTTTTTTAATCCAAAAATTTTGAAATTCAATTACTTCAGCCACCATGCTTAATAATTAATAGGCACTTACCTAATTGAACATTAGAACCCTTTAGTCAGGACTACAACCTGGTTAATTTTAACCTTGAGCGGCTGCACATACCGTTTAAAGTCAACTCCGGATTTTTTGAGACTTATCTGGACTGTTGTTTGCTTAAACTGATCAAAATTTTAAATCCCCCCAAAATGGAAAAGCTATTTCTCTCTCAACACCTTGCAATATATTTGTTTTGTTTGGTTATCTTCCAAGCCGTGCTCCATTGTACCTCGAACATAGCAAAACCATTTGGTAGTCAAGACACATTCCAAGCTATATGCGCTTATGTGGTTTGCTTAAAAATAGTACAAGGCTGGCCACAGAAGCTCCTGCAATGGGGAATATGATGTTGGAAACCAAATGTAGAGAGGCTAGACTCTATACAAGTCAAAGGAATTTAACGCAATCTAAACTATTGATAACAAGAGTATGGGATTTGGGTCATGCATGTTATGTACCCCAAATGAAGAGAGTGTGGCAGAAGAACGGCATACAGATTGAGCGTAATGCATACATAATTGCTCATTACAACCCTTCAGATCAGGATTTTACATTGAGATTTATTGCCAGAAATCTGTTGAAAGGAAGACACGGGGAAGAAATATTTTTTCATCATTCTTTTGCTTGAAAATGTCTGGGCTAAGGTTTGAACCATGGCTAAATAAGCCAAGACACTGTCAGCTAGGCTACTCAATAGAGTACATATTTTAATTTTCCCTCAAATGGAAATAGTTTGTTTGAACAAACAATAGGATTGTAAAAGACATATGGAATGTACAGATTGAAGGCAGTACACTAAACTGTTTGGCACCTCTACACAATAATGAGATTAATAAACCTCTTGCTAGGAAGGTGGCCATTATTATTGATTGCTTTCTAGTTCAAACACAGAATTCCTTGGAAACCTATAGTATACTCAGCATATCTAAATACTATCATACATACTGGCATTATTAATACCAACCACATATACCCCCTACCGAGCTTTAGATTGCACATACCAGTTTTTGCCTATGCTAGTGATAATTTTTTTTTTTTTTTTTTTTTGTTTTGTTTTGTAGTTTTGCATATAATTTATGCCATTTAGAGATAAACTGTCAAATTGCATCAATTTAACGCATTATAATTTCATGAAATATTTTCATAATGCCTAGAGGGAAGAAAAAATAAAAAATCAGGTTTTGTATTTCAAATACAATATGACTCCTCCTCGACTGGCTGTCAACATTTGGGACTCATAAATTCAGAAACAATTTGTTTAATTCACGCTTTCTACTTTGAAGCCTGCTCGCCTGCTCGCCTGCCAGCCTGCGTGCATGTAAATATTAATTATCGAAACTATAAAATTTACATGTTGGCCCACAAAGACGATTGGAAATTAAAAAAGGACAAAAGGAGAGAGAAAGAGAGAGAGAGCAAGAGATAATAATTATCAATTTCATTACCTGTTTAGTGTAGAAATATACAACAGCATGCATGAGTGTAATCAACCCTGTTAAATAATGCTGTCTAGGAACGAAAAAAAATGATATTTAATGTGGTGGTAGTCCCCTCCCTGGCTTTATATAATATTACAACGTTCCGTTGTTGATGCCTTTTGTTTACGATTTAACACAATTGTTTTTAACTTTTTTTTTTCCTCTATTTTTCCTCTGTTTTTAATTTACATTTTAGTGTTTAATTCAGGCCAAACTGCACCCCAAGTTGACACTATGAGTGTAAATAGTGTATGAAATTTCAACTGCCAAGGACAATGCAATCCCATACTGTCCTGTTGTTTTATTTGCCAAAAAAAAAAAAAAAACACACACAAATTTGATGGCCTGATTTTCAAAGATCATATCACTCATGCAGTCCTTGGGTTCTAAAGAGGGTTGTTTCCTTTCCTATCCTCTTGTTTTTTTTGTGTTTTGGGATTTTATTTTTACAACTGATATCGTTCGTTGGTTGCTTGCTTTTCAAAAGCCTAAGAACTTGATTTTTCAATTGATTTTTCATTTTGAAAGGTTTTCAGATGTCACTTTTTTTTTTTTTAAATTGTAAAGAACAGGGGTTATGCTTTAATCCTTTTTTTTTTAAACCCATTCTTCCCATTCTTCCCATTCTTTTTCGTTTGCCCAATTCATATGCCTATCTGTGGGTATTAATTTCGTTTACGTAATCATTATTTATAAGGCCTTAAGAGCTTTATTCTAAAGGGGGTTGTCATGGATAACAAATTGATTGATATTTCGGTTGTATTTCCATTTAAAATCACATGCTATTGTTACGCAGTAGTTTGCGTTGTTTAAATAAAGATCTTCAAAAACCACTGAGGCATTGATGATCATAATGAATTACAAACAAATTTTTATGTCGTAATAAGTTCTAAACAAAAAGAAGGGAAAATACACTGAGCGAAATGAAGTACCTAAATTTGGTATAAAAACTTATGAAATTTATTTTAAGTGTCAAATTGTCAAATTGCCCACGATAGTCCCAACACAAGAAATTCAACATCTTTATGAGCTTAGAGATCTTCTTAACATTTGAACTGATTTTACTGAAACAAATATTTTTCAGTGTAGCAAATCTATGTTAAAATCATCAAACAAATACCCTATGAACCCTTGATCTTCTGATCTTTTGATCAAAAAGCAAACCTTAATGATACGCCTGCTGCTTTAACGTCTGTTTCGAAAGCTTTTCGATAGACAGAGATATTCAATCCTATTGATTCCTTAAGACGCCATTACAATGTAAAACTTTTTTGACATAAGAACTGGAAGCCAAGACAAGGTTCATCAAATTATTAAGCATGTCAGCATGTGAGCTGCCTACACAAAATAAAATCTACATCGTAAGTATGCATCAATCCCTTTGTAGAATTACTTTTCGTATGATAAACTCTTAAAATACTCTTCATACTGTATGAGCAGAGTAAACCTTCAGGGTCTTCCAAGAAGGAGTTCCGAGCTTTAAAAGCTGAAAACGGCCATTTTGTTCAAGCTACATTTGGTAAATTTGTTGTCTGTTTTGCAAAATCGGCCATGAAGGACAATAGATAATGACGTGTGTTCGCTCTCAAGCAGTTCAGCGGACGGGACAAAGAGGAGCGGCGGCGGGAGCACAGTGGAAAATGCTGAAGGGTGACAAGGGGGGTGGCAAGGGGCGCATGGAAAGGAAAGAAGGCGGGAAGCGCAGCTTGGGCAAAGAAAGAGGCATAGGCGACGTGTGTCAGTGTGTGTGGATGAAAAGACGGAAGCGGGGAAGGCGCAGCTTGGGACAGAACAGAACGATATGTGTTTTAGCAGGAGAGCATTACCTGTCACATAGCTTATGCGGCATTTGTATATTCCGCTTGCGCGATTTGGGGCATTGTCATCTCATGATTATGAAAAACCAAATCATTCCGAATTTTTCATACACCTTCTTCAAAATTTGGCGTAATACGATTATATAGTCAATGTGAACTTACCACGTCTGATAAATTCCTTTCGTATCCTGACAAATGCAAATATGTTTCTAATAACTTATATTATTGAAGCTTAAGTGGATTCTCCTTTTTTCATAATACATTATTTCTCCCTTCCAGCCGTGTCCTGTGAATAAATTAATTTATGTAACCTACCAACCCGTTACCACCGAGGTTCAAAACCTTAGCAAACAGTTTATAATGTTAGCTGCCTTGTTGCTTTAATTTGCTGACGGGATCGTAATTGAGCTTCTGAATTTCTTTACTATCAGCTATGAATGGTGTCAGCGCAACGTCTTCTTTAATGTCTTAAATTTGTATTAGCATGGCCAGGCAAAAAAAAAGTGTTGCTTTAACAACCTTGGCATATCTTGTGAACCTCTAAACAGATAGAGTTTTTATCTTTGCAGGCAGATGATCCAAGCTTAAAACCTATGCTCTAAAGCTTAAACTTTTTAAAGTTTTCAGCAAACTTCTCTTTGTTTCGTAGCTTTAGGTTAGGGTTAGGATATGCTGGTCATGTGGTGTCTGAGCTAACTCCAGTGGACCAAAGCTGCTGCTACGTTTTTAACATTTTTTTCCAAACGTTTATTTTTTCTCTTTAACTATTGTTGTTAGATTTTTCATCTTTATTTTATTTTGATCTCGTAAATGCTTGCGTATTCATTTGTGTAATTTAGTGTACCGTACGATGTGTGTATTTTGTTGTAGTGTGTTTGCCTTGTTTACTTCTTTTCATTTAGTTTAGTTAACTTGCGTAACGACTTTTTTAAAGCGGAAAGATATCTTGCTGACATAAGCCAGACATTAAAATGCATTTTTAACCACATTATCGTTTTCTTTCTTAGTTGTAAGACCACGAATTAAGTTTATATACATACATACACGCATTACAGCTTTTTAATCGGAATTACGACCTAATTTCTCACACCACTTATGACTGGCTGGAGCTACAGTCTAAAATCGTATCCTAACGACATAGCTTTGAGAAACTTTTCATGGCAATTTCATTTCAATCTCAGAGTTTTTGCCAGAAATCTGCTTAGAGGAAGTCGTAAAATAAATATTTCGTTTTCCTGGAGATGTCTGACCTGGAATTTATATTACAAAGCTTGGTTTTGATTCGAGTTGTGTGCAATTGTATTCAGAAGGGAATCCAGAGGAAAGCTACCAACGGCTCTTGTTAACTTACAGACCTACATTTGCGCCTTTCTGCATGGCAGCTGTAGTAGTTGACAGAGAATGCTTACTTAATGGATTCTTATACTTTTTATCTGATCGGCGGTGATGTTGGCCCAAAAAAATTTATTTTAAATTAAAATTTAAATAAAAAAGAAAACTATTGGTGACCGTAATTACCAATCAAAAGTATTTTTCCACCACATGCTGAACTTAACATTTGTATTCAACAATGAAGACGCTTGCAAACAACATTTTTAAGAGCAAAATACCTTGTGTCATATTAAAAATAAAATCCATAAATGCTTGACATACATTTTTCATAAGCTTTAACGATTTGTTTTCGAAGTGGTGCAAATAACGGCAATAGGTAACTAGTTTGGCATGACTTAGACGATTGCCTCAAAACAATAGAAAAATCACAGCAAAAATGCCACTTAAAAAATACATTCATGATGAAGAACGTTGAAAAAACCGTTAAAGGAGAGAATCTGCAATTGAAATGATGAGTTTTGATGTATGTATGTATGTATGTATAGAACAGAGTGTATAATTTGAGAATGTAATTCAATTTAGTTTTACGATCCCAATATACAATACACAACATATAAATATGCCCTATAATTTTGTAAGTACGAAGTATGTACAGTGAGCGTCAAAAGAAACTGTACTTTAAAAAAATATTTACATTAATAAAATACGTTATTTTTATTTTAAAATTGTTTCTTTAAGAATTTTTAAAATTAAAACAAAAAAAAATTTTTTTTAATTCCCAAATATGTAAAATTTTTTTCGGGCACTCTCCTTAAGTGGTATAAGGTTATGAGTGCTGATTGTTAGAATTTTATCCTAAGTGTACAGTTGCTTATGATGCTCACTGTACATGCTGTGGATGATATATTAACAGTAAACATAAAGCAAAACAAATACAGGAAGGTAAAGTAACAATAAAAAACAGTTGCACCCATATTGCTGCAGTACACACACATGCATACTTTTAATAATTAACACATAAAAAATAAATCAAAAAAAAAACGATGAAACATTGCAAATAACATTCGCAATAATTAAATACGAAATTCCATAATTACCCCCCCCCCCCTTCTCATCCACGAATAAAAGTTGCCTGTTTGAGGTATGATGTCTGGCTTATAATTTCGCATGTCATAGTCATAGTCACAGTTTTTTTTTTTTAAGTATGAGTTACATTCAGTCAGTTATGTGCCTTATTGCGCTGCGTATTGTAGTAGTTTTTGTTATGACAGTAAATTGTAATGATGTGTACGTTACAAATCTGTATCTGTTAGATTTTTCAATTGCTTATGAAATCCTCTTCTAAAAAAGCATATAAAAAAAGATACAAAAAAAGTAAAATAAACAACAATACAGCAGACATAATCTAAAATAAATATGAAAACAAAACAAAAAGAAAAAAAACAAAAAAAAAAAACAAAAAACAGAAACCGAAATATTTAAGTCAATAGAAGGATTTGTAGTAACAAATAAATTTGTTTTTTTTTTCTTTGTTTTCTTTTTTGCTTATGTGATACAAAAAGGACACAGGAAAATCTTTGGTTGCAAAAAAAAAAAAAAAAAAAAAAAAAAAAAAAAAAAAAAAATCTCTTAAACGATATGATACGTTTGTGAATTCCTATTCTCTTTCCTTTTTTTTTGCCAAAATAAACAAAATAATGTTTCGTCGTATTATTTTTGCAAAAAGGATTTAATAATGTACCCTACAATCGTTGTTTCAAACATCTTAACAAACAGGAAATCAGTCGAATAAAGTGTACACTAAGCAAGCAACTAATAATTGGTCATAACAATCCCTTCAGTCTGGCTTAGGACCTAGTTTCTCACACCATTTATGTTGTGTCCGCTAATTTCATGTATGTGTAGTAGGACAACATTTTAAAGCCACTTCAACAAATTTTTAAGAAGCTTTTCATGGCAATTTTATTTATTCTCATAACTTTTGCCAGAATTCTGCTGCTAGGCTGCTAGGCCACAGAAGTATTTTTTCATACTTCGTTTATTGATGATATTGGATGTCTGACCTGGGATTTTAACCATGGCCGAAGATTTTCTTTACTTTTTTGAATTTTTTTTTAATAACAATTTATTTTCGTATTTTCCTTCAATTGGTCTCCTATCCTAACTCGATCAATTAATAGCATCTTAGGTAGGTAGGTAGCATAGGTCACCGTCCTCCCAAGGAATTCGAATGGACGCACGTAGGCTACATAAGGCGCCTTGTGATACCATAGTTCATATCATTTATGCCCTAGTCCTGGAACCACTTAGAGCTTCCACTGAAGCGACTCAAACTGCCGATGTTAATGTTCGACAAATCATCTAGATCATCGATGTAGTAGGCACCAAGATGTCTCTTTTTCCTTTGACATAGTGCTGGACATGTTCCCAGTAGATGAAGAATAGTCTCCTCTTTCTTTTCATCTCTGCAGTTTCTGCAGAAAGCATTTTCGAGGTGTCCCAGACCAATGCCTATCGCGTGCATACCCGTAGTGCAATGCCTCGTCACGACTTCCGACAACCGCATTGAGCATGCTTCTTTGGAGTTTAAGCTGCCTTGCAGAATAGCATCTTAAGTGTTTGGAACTATATTCACTTTTATTTAAGTGCCCTGGTAGTCTAGTTGCTAGACTGTTAGTAAATGGATTGTGGGTTCATTTTCCACCCAGAGACTCTGTTCTGTTACACTACACCGAACATATGGCTTAAGTTAGTCAGCTCGTTATAATTAAATATGCAGCCCAGGCAACACCGCACAGAATGGTACTGCTTTTATGGGCATATAATCCATAAGAAAGTTGCTTAATTTGCGCCTTTTTCAGAAATAATAGTTTAGAAAGGCATTGCTTGGAAGGAATATCATCAAAATATTACATCGTCAGGATGGAAAGATGTTTATTACTCTCGACCCCACAAAAAATTGATAAATTCATTAAGTCAACATACCAGAAAATTTCGTAAAGACAAGTTTTTCAATAACAGAATGTCGTTTACGGGCCATACAGCTCATGTTGTATTGAATTTCTGAAGAAGCGAATTGTGAGCATATTTATCCCACATTGAAAATACTCTGTAAAAGCGATTGTTTGTGGCATGGTCATCCCAATTAGAGTGCTTTGAATAGGTCACCGAAATCGACGTGCGATTTGACTGGGTTACGCTTTTCGTTGTGGGTTTCACTAAGTCGTAGGTGTTTACAAACAAGTCACAGACCACAGCATCCTTAAAGCCAACATAACCCATGCCTTTAGTCAAATTCAGTCTGATATATTGCGCAAAGGTAAATCATGGAATTTATTCAAAGTCTTGGCGGACATTTGTTTCAAGTCGTCGTCGTCTAGTAGTCAAGTTAGGTGGCTTATTAGAGACGTTAGGCCTTGTTTCAAAAACTTGGTTCGAATTTGAAAAAACTATTTCTTCGACGACTTCCTCTCAACGGATTTCGGCAAAAACTCTGGAAGTAAAATTAATTGACATGAAAAGTTTTCTCAAAAGTTTGTCATTCTGGGAAACTGTACGGCCGACGAGCTTGCCAGAGCTGGTGCACTCCTTCCGGAATCCTCTTCAATCGCCTTGGGTATGCCACTTGCCTCGGTCAAGGTTGGCCATTGGGTTAATGAGGAGTCCTGGGTCACCGCTAGACTTACCTGGCCATTGATGGACTGGAAGGCGTACACAACCAGTTATTGGACTTGCTAGTGGCATCATCTCAATCATAGTCGCCATGCTTGCAGGTCATTATGTTATGTATAGACATGCGGAAAGGATGCGGCTCCCATTTAACGCCTTGTGCCATGGGTGCAGATTCGTTGAGGAAGAGGAGACTGTTATCCATTTTCTTTGTCAGTGCCCATCTCTTGCTCGGAGCAGATATAGGTTATTTGGCTCTCCATTTCTTGTCTGCTTGTCGGAAGTATCATCTATTGATGACAACGATATAGCTTCGTTTATCAAACTTTCTGACTGGTTTTCCAGCTTGGGGTAGTCGTGCTTTTGATGTGCAGCCCTTGCGCTGATTAACTTTTTTCTCTTTCCTAGTTTTGGCAGAACTTGGTCAGTACAGAGACTGCGTTCGTCTGTGGCAACATAATGGAGTGAGCTTTTTGATGTCAGAGCTACCATACCGATCTAACGTAAGCTGACTTGTCATTTGGAGTCGACTTTAAACTGTAGGTCTCGCCAGCCATGTAAAAAATTAACTTACACAGCATAAGTGGTGTAAGAAGCTAGGTTGCAANNNNGACGATCGGGTTGTACTGACCAATTATGTATGTATGTAGGTCAATAGGTGTTTCAAATGAATAAAAAAAATTTGTTTAATTTCAATTTAAATATAGGACGAGCTCAAGAAACGATGCTATACTGTTAACATAAAGTCGACTTCCAGACCTTCTCAAATATTTTATGGAATTTAAATGCAAAAAGAAAAAAAAAACAAGAAAATTCCGATTAAATTTAATTATTTTTGTTTTCGATATTTAAGTTCTTTACTTGTCTTCTCTTCTGCATCCACTAGTTTTACATGTTTGTTAGAGAATTTTATTCATTTTTTTTTAATTTATTTCCTCTATTGTTGGTGACTGGTTGTTATTGAAGATGTTGTTGTTATTATTACTTGGTATTGTATTATCCTTTAGAGCTTCTGTTCCCTTTGTGTTCGTCACTATAATAATAATATTTTGTTTCTTTACGTTTCGGGGTTTTTGTTGTTGTTGTATTTGCTTTTTTTTTCTATTTTTTTTTTGTAATTTTTTTTTCGGCAGATTTTGTTGGACTAATGAGGTCTGTTTTTGATAGTGCAACTTGGTAATGTTTTTTTTTCGATTTCTATGGATATTGTTGTGATAGTTGTATTGTATTGTACTTTGTATTGTTGTTGTTGTTGTTGTTGTTGTTGTTGTTGTTAACCATCATTTATGCCCATTTATGTGTAAATATAATTAGTTTTATAACTATATTTGTCTATTTGTTCATGTATTTCATTTGATTTCATTTCATTTCGTTTCATTTCGTTTGGTTAGAATCGTTGTACGAATGTACGACTATCTGCCATACACGTAAACATAGATTTGTGGCATCATGACCACCACCATCTTCATACATGTCTTCATACACATACATACTATTATTCATGTATGGTATGTGCTGTATGTATGTACGTATGTATATCTAAACATTTCATCCTTTTGTACATACAAATATTCATTCATTCCGTCATTCATACATTCATACATCCATTGATTCATTCATATGAATGAATGAACAAAAGGAATGAAAGATTGTATGAATGTTTGTATGTCTATTTAAGTATCTTTGTTCATCTATTTGTTGTATGTTCGTTTGTACGTTTATCCGTTTATTCGCCTTGTTTGTTCATTATAATTCTCATTACATCGCTTAAATGGGGTTTTTACGTCGAGTTTTTTTTCTTTTCTTTTCTTTCTCTATGCTCTCTTCTTCCGTTTGTTTTTTTTTTTTTTGGATTTTTTTTTTGCCTGTTTGTTAGGCATTAAATGATTGTAATTACGTTGTGTTCTTTGGTCTTATTATTGTCTAAATGGAAATTTAGAGATTAAACCTGGTTAAATACATGGGTTTGTATGTCTTTAATGTTTGTAAATTAAAATAATGGAGCTCATAAAGAATTTTTTTATTTCTTTTTGGCTGGTATGATAAAAGATAAGAAATGAAGCCAGTTTGAGGGTTAACAACATTACAATAAAACATTATAAATCCTGCAAAATCTTTATTTATATAGTTATGACTGAATTCAATCAGAGGTTTTTGTTCATTACCACTTTTGGGACCAAAGCCTCTTCAACAGCTGACGCTTACCACTAAAAATGATGGCAGTCTGGAGATCAATCCCAGGATCACTCTTGCCAACAAGTGTTACTATGGTCACAATAGGCAATTAAGTAGCAGTGACCAATCTCATACAACAAAACTCTACAAGACGCTCATCCTTTCCCGTGCTTCCCTTTTGGCACAGAGGCATGCTGGCTATTAAGCACTGATGCAGCAGTCTTGAGACTATTCGAGAGAAAAGTCTTACGTAAGACCAATGCGAATTGACGATGATTTCACCATCTTATCCATCAGAGAGCTGTATAAGCTCCTCAACATCATGGACGTTGTGCAGCGTATTAACATTTTGCGGCTGCGCTGGCTTGGCCCTGTTGTTCGAATGGAGGAGGATGCTCCGGCAAGACGGGCATTTGATGCGGGGCTCTGCGGAAGCCGAAGAAGAGGACGACCTTGTTTGAGTTGTAAAGACCACATAGAGGGCTTCCTCAAATAGCACCAATTGGTTTCGTCGATTTGGTCTATTCAACGCCAACTGGCTTAGGCGCTTAAGAAGCTGAGGCACCTGGAAGGATGTGTTAAGGCAGGCCAAAATCCATTAACCGAGTTGCCAATGGCCAATTAAGTAAGTAAGCCTCTACTAAACACGTTCCATTTTACGCGGCTTACTGTTCTTATTTCTGCGACTTTTTCCATAGAGATATGCTGTTCTAACTCAGAGTATTTCAGAAAACATGTTCAAGATCTGGACAAGCTGAGAAAGATTGCACATTGGCTCTTTAACTCGGCATGAAGATGTTCATGAAATATTTACAAAAGAATCTTAAGGCCTTTAAGAAATACTCGTAAACAGTGAACGAATCCTATAAACGCACTAGTATGATTGTGTGTAAAGGATATCATGGTGAACTGAATAGTGAAAGTACTTTGTGGATTGAATATCTACCGTACGCTATAGGCATGCTTATTACCAGATGAGTAGGAAAAGGAGCTCTTCAATATTGAGAGTTCTTCCCCTCTTATAGGATCTTGTAATGAATGAGCTGATAGAACAACTCAGACCTGGAGCAATTTCCTCTGAGGATGATGGTAGATTTAACAGCAAATGAAACTTAGCGAGAGGTCTAAGCAGCTAAAAGCGGCACAGATCAAATAGTGCATACACTAGGATTCTACCCACTACTACTACTCGAGGTAATACAGAGTTTCAATATCGTCAAGTAAGGTTTGGCAATACGGTGTAACACGTCTCTTAAAAGACTTCGTTCTGGATTTAGCGGATGGTTCAAAACCGAATGGAACAAAAGTGGTGGTGTTTGTGGGTCTGCATGCACAAATTTCCACAAATGTGCTGTCCATACGAGCTGTAGTAATGATTGTTAATGCGGCTGCAGTAGCACTGGGCTTTAACGTAATGAAAATCATCAACGAGTTTAAATGGATTTATCATAAGCTTTGTTTTCTAGACTACGGAGAGTTGATGGCTGTCTAAATCGTCTTCTTGTTTACAGCCGCCTATACATATCAGCCCATCAAACACTGTCATTTTGGACGTCATAAGGTATCCACTCTAACGCCATCCTATTGATACTTTTAGGCTTCCTTTTCATTTTCTGTGGTTAGTTTGGTTCAGTAAGGTGTTGTGATAGAATATCCTGCATGTGACTCTGTTACACCTTGCAAGGGAATAACTGTAGCCATGAGAATTAACGATGTCACCGATGCCGTCATGCTGCAAAAGCTAACTAGTCGCGTGAAAGCTCTATGAATCTTGAGAACGTTATCAACAAGGAACTCATTTTCATACACAAAAAAAAAAACGGAGAAGATAGAGACGGAGGTGAATCAGCCATGCTAACAGAAAAAATTCTCGAATTCGCAAGACTTAATATGTTGTGTCGGGCAAAAAAAGAAAAAAAAACACGTGGAGACATATGATATTCTAGGGATAAGGAAAATGCAATCGTATATAGGAAAACGTAAAATAACCAAAGCATTCCGTATAAAGAGAAGGAACCTTATGGCAATGATAGTGGGACACTGAATTCTGGATGTTCACACCAGGAGACTGAAACCTATCATCCTAAATTATTGGGTTTCGTATGTAAGCTGCCAATATTACTGGGACATTACAATCTATTGCACTGCCCTCAATTCTAGGTAGGTTATCCGGATAATGAAAGTCATATGATTCCAAACTAGAAAATGGAAAGAACAACTGGAAAGAACAACTGGAAAGAACAACCAAATTGCCTCCCTTAATATCGCTTTAATGGCATTTCATCACAGTTCTAAATCAGTAACTGGGCATGATTTTTGTCAGCGGAATCGAATAGAATTCGAATAGTTTCCTTCAATTAAAATTGATGGCTCAAGTAACTCAATTCGAAGAATTTTGTAACAATGCTGGGATCAAACATACAAATAAATTTGAAATGTTTTGTTAAGGAAGGTCTTGGTCAGTTCTTGTTTACGTTTGTTCTTTAATTAAGAGTTTTAATAACGTTTTAGAAACTAAAACTAAAAAAGTCCACGGAAATCAAAAGCCAAACCTCTTTCTATTTCATTAGCTTAAAAACACATGGAAAATATTTACAAACAATTGATTTCAATTAACACACACAGGGAGGCAGGCAGGCAGGCAGGCAGGCAAAAAAGCATGACAAAAATTTGCTTTTTTAAGCCTTTTAGAGCTTAAGCCGTTACAGAAATGCTTGTAAAACTATTGGCATTCAAGATAAACAAGAAATAAAAAAAGAACGAAAAAAAAACTGCATTTAACGACACTGTGTAACAAATTTAACAAATTGATTGCACGCCAATATACTGAAAAAGGCAAACAAAAACAACAATAACAACAACAACAAAACAAACAAGTGACAAAAGGCGTAACAAATGTTATGCCCAATAAAACAATGTGAACAACACATTCACAGAAAAAAAAAAAGGCGAAGAAAAGGAGACAAAATAACTGCTGCTGCTGTCAGTTACACACCGAACGAAATGACTAAATTTAATCAAATAAAAATAAAAACAAAAACAAAGAAAGAAAATCAATAAATAAAATTAAAACAATAACAATAACAACAACAACAACAACAACAAAAATAACAAAGTGAAAAACAAATCGACATTTCAACGTAAATTTAACAATTTTCAACACTTTTGACATGAAAATTTGGCAAAAATCAACAGCACACATACACAAAACAACCTGAACAAAAAAAAAAAAAAATTCAATGAAAAAGCGAACAATCAACTCAACTAGACACATACTAATGATAGCAACAACAACAACAACAAAAAAAGTGTAATAAAATAAATAAAACAATTTATTTAATGCACTTCGTCGATATGAACAAATTATTTGTCTAAATGACAGTTGTAAAGTGTCAATTAAAAACAAACAAAAAGAGTAACCGACACGCGAGCGCGGATCAGGCTCGAGCGAAACAAAAGAACAACACGTACCAACAGCATCTGGGGTACCACACTTTCTTCTGTGAATAAAAATATACAAAATGTAGCGAAAAGAAGAGCAGATAATTATGTCACCTAGTTCCAGTTTTCGTCCTCATCCTAGTAGGTGGCTTAAGAGAAAGATAAATTTTTCTTTTAGTCCACTGCCAGAACGCTATGTCCAAAGCTAGTTTGCTTACTTACTTACATACTTAATTGGTCATTAACACATCAGATTAACGGATTTCTGCCTGCCTTAACGCATCACTCCAGACGCGTCTGCCTCTTGGCGCCCCTGCGGCAGTTGTCATACTAATTGATGACAGGGCCTCCTCAATTTAGTAGGCTTCCAACAGGTCATCCTCTCTCGCCAATATCCGCAGGATCCCCGAATCAAATACCCGAGTCATAGGAGCATCCTACTCAATTTGAACGACATGGCCCAAGCCAGCGCAACCGCTGAAGCCGTTGAGGGACTCATACAATGCTCACTCTTGAAGATCTTACGAAGGACTTTTCTTTCGAATACACTCAAGGCTGTTGCATCAGTGCTTAATAAAATCTATGCCTCTGCGGCCATCGTTAGATTGACGTCATGAAAATTAAGTTGATAACAGAGCAGCAGGTTGATATAAGCAGATTTGTGGTGTAAAATTCCTTCTGGTCCTTCCGTAAATACTTTATACGAATGCCTGGGGTATGGTGGAAATCCCCCACCAGAACAACTAACTCCTCAATTTGATACGGCAAGTACAAAGGATTGCCATTATCATTAGAAAAATCTTGCGTATTACACCATCGTTGTCATACATACACAACATAATTAGTCATTACAACCCTTCAGTCCGGACTACAACCTAGTTTCTCACATCACTTATGTTGTGTGTGTTAATTTTATGCATGAATTGCGGGACCTACAGTTTAAAGTCATCTCCGAAAGACAGATTTTTTAGAAACTTTACATGGCAATTTTTTTTTTATTCACTCTCAGAGTTTTTGCAAAGAGGAAGTCGGCGAAAAAATCTATCGTTTTGTTGGAGATGATTGACCTAGGGTTTGAATCGTGGTGTCAGGTCTATTAAGCCAACACACTATCTACCAGGCTTCAGTGACTATTGCTTTGACATTGAAGATAACTTTACCCTTCTCTCCGCTGTACTCTATAAAAACTGGCACTTATGCAAGCCATATTGGTGTTGGAACCATGGGGAAGCACTTCTGTTCAAGCTGTAGAAGCTCGGAAGAAGCCCCATGGCCGGCTTCGAATACGAGCAAGATAAGACCGCATATCTGAAAGACGCTGGATAGAAGGTGTATAGAAAGTCTTCAAGCGTTACAACAGTCATGCAAGACATATTGGTCGTTCAAGCATGGCAAGCTACTTGTGTTGCTGCAGCTGTAGAAACTAGGAAGAAACGGAAACTATTCTACAACTTTAGGATATAGGGCCAGTACTATGGCTACTAAATAGACGATTTGAATGATCTGTCGGTATTGAATATCAAGAGCCTAAGACTCTTCATGTGAATGGTTACGATACAATAAATGGATAACAGTGTTATCCGAATTAGGTTTCCATTCTTACATTCTTAAGTAAGCATATGAAGGTAGGTCAATAAGCCAGTAATTTTTATTTTCCACTATTTAAGTTGGTAATTGTTTGATCTCTGTTAAGCTGCTTGATCGCTTGATCTCTGTCAAGCTGCTTGATCGCTTGATCTGTGTCAAACTGCTTGATCGTTTGATCTCTGTCAAGCTGCTTGATTGCTTGATCCCTGTCAAGCTGCTTGATCGCTTGATCTCTGTCAAGCTGCTTGATCGATTGATCTCTGTCAAGTTGCTAGATAGCTTTCAAGCCAATTGATCTCTGTCAAGCTGCTTGATCTCTTTATCTCTATCAAACTGCTTGATCGCTTGATTTCTGTCAAGCTGCTTATAGTAGATTGTGTTTGACATACTACGTCGTAATTTCGGGAGAAAATGAGAAGAACATTTTTTTTCTCCGGATTTATCACTAAGTTACAGTATGGCCTGGCATAATGTGTTCTTAATAACAACTTTCCTAACATTTCCTGAATGTTTGAAAAACCTTTTGGAAATGGTGTAGTTTTTTTTTACAAAAACAAAAACAATTTCGCATCCCGTGTTTTTTATCAAATAAAAATTGGGTTAAATAAAAACAACAGCAACAAATACACACATACACACACTCTCGCACACACACATATACACAGGCATATGATGCTGCAACAAAATAAGTAAAAGAAAGTCAATTTACTACTGTGACTGACTGACATCACTCGTATAAGAGGGTGTTAAATTTATTATGCGCGTATTTCGAGTGTAACGAAACAGTAGCAATCGTCAGGATTGATGACTTTTTTACGTCGCTTTAGTTCTGGCACAGATGACAATACATTGACAACTTTAACGTGTTAGTCGAAGGATCAATACATGCATGTTTCCTTTTAATGTTTCACATAACAATTGTAAAAAATGTCTCTGTGTGTGTGTGTGTGTGATGTGTTACTGCCTTGTAAAATGGGTAACGCATGTTGCATGAAATTCTTCGATTGTAACACTTAAATAATCATTATAATTTTATACTTACACGCATGCATGTATGTATGTGTGTATGTATCTCAGTGATGTATAACAAAACTTCAATGCAATTAAATTACAATTTTTACTAATGACTTGATGTAACAAACGTTCTACTCATCTAGTGTTGTTTTTTGTGTAATATTGCAATAAGGGTGGGAGTGATTTTTTTTTTGTTAATTCTTTAATAGATTATGGCATGAGTATACGATTTGAAAAGTAAAGTTAACATGCATTGGCAGATATATCGATCTTGCAGGAGGGAACTTTCGATTTTGGCGATTTATAGTGGCCTTATCAGTCAAATTAGTTCTCATTATTTCGGTCTGGATACATGGATACATACATAGTTGGTTAAACAAACCTTAGGTCAGGATTACAGACTTAGTTTCTCCATGAATAACCGCGTAAATAAGAAATTTGTCTTACAAAATGGCTGTTCTATTCGACCCCGCGCGCTTTGAGTGTGTGTATGATTGTCTTATCGTCTTACACGAGAAGACTATTACCAATATGATGGTTAACGTCAAGTAAAAGGGTTCAGTAAATGATTGACTAACCCCTTAACGCGGACAAACTTTAATCAACAGAAATCATACCGCTGTCAGTAAGTTTGCCTAGGAGAATCGAAGTAAATGAATGTACGTCACTCACAAGAACTTGCTTTCGAAAACTACAATTTAACATCGTGACTTAAACCTGCTTCTGTACAAAGTACAACTGACCCTGAAACTGAATGTAACAACCATACGGTGTGTATATGCTAAATGGGCTCTAAAGCGATTGGAGCTGATCTCATTCATTAAAAAATTATCATCAGTGAAGTGGCTGGACAAACATTATCGAATTTGGGACGACACCAGCCTATAAAAGTTTCCGTAAAATTCATAGTTTAGTTTGGATTTTGGGCTGGCGAAGTTTGACCGATAACTCCGCCTTCTTTAATAACAACATTGGCCAGGCCATCACAGTCAACGTAAGATCTTCGGTCTAGTGCAAGTTGTCGATGATTTCCGCATCCGATCCAACAGTGAGCTGTATGCGCTCCTCAACGTCATAGACGTTGTGCAGTGTATTAACATTCAGCGACTGGACTGGCTCGGCCATGTCGATCGAATAATGGAAGCTGTTTCGGAGAGACGGGTATTGTATGCGGGGAGTTGCAGAAGTTAGCGAATCTGTTTACGTTGGAAGGACCAAATCGAGGAAGCCCTGTCATCGATTAGTGTGACGTAATAGACGTGCAAGAAGCAGAGGCGTTAATGGATAAGTAAGTAAGTAATATGAGATCCATGAGCTGTCAATACTTTCCGAAAAATTTATTGTATCATCGGCTTCATCGGTCAATATTTCTGTGAAAACAATATTGGCCAGGTCATCACTGATAACAATGAGCACTCTAAGTAAATGATTAACAGCTTCCTTTGGCCTGAATTGTATGATCTGGGCAATAACGACATGTGGTTTAAACAGAAAGCGTTACATTCCATCCAGCACATTCCTAATCGAAATGATTTGAAAGCATGGTCATCGCGCGTTGAGGTAATATATACTGGCAACCGACATCGTGTGATTAGAACGCATTAAACTTTATGCTGAAAGGCTTTCTTATATCGCCGGTATTTGTGAATAAACCACAAACCACAGCGATCCTCAAAAGCAACATAACCAATGTCATCGGACCTGATTTATATACCAGAGCCATTAGAAACTAGCCATTACAGATGCCATAGTCTAGCAGATAGTGTGTAGGCTTATTAAATGTGGGGTCATGGTTCAGAACATCAGGTCAGACATCTCACACCAACCGTAAAATGAACAAATATTTCTTCGGCGATTGCCCCTTAGCAGATTTCTACCAAAAACTGAATGTAAAATAAAATTGCCATGAAAAGTTTCTCAAAAAAATCTGTCTTTCGGAGTCGCCTTTAAACTGTAGGTCGCGCCACTCATGTATAAAATTAACACACACAACATACGTGCTGTGAGAGGCTAGGTTGTAATCCTGGCTAAAGGCTTATAATGGTCAATTATGTATGCATGGATATGTAACAGATTCATGAAAAAATTTGTCATTTCAGATGCCAGAGAAGCCGCGACAGATTTCTGAACGCTGTTACATGTAATGGATGAGAAAAATCGATGAGTTCGATTGGCATGAAAACGATCAATAAATGCCGAATTGCTTACACCAAGAGGTTTATTTTTTAAATAGATTTTCTTTCTTTGAAAGCGTTGTTGTTGTATTGTTAGACGTTTCATGATGACTTGTCACTTGCCAGTCTTACGGAACAGATCAGTAGAACTGTAATAAATTCTTAGCCGCTAAGTCAGATCTAGTGATGACGATAGTTCGCGCATCTAACTTATTCATGCATACGCCCAGTAATACTGTAGTAAGTCTTCAAAATTAGGTGCAGACTAATTAGTTTCCTTTAATTTCCTTTAAAAAAAAGGCAAGAAGTTGACAAAGTATTCTCCGAATGTTTTACTTCCTTTGTTAAGCGCCCAGTTTTTTTTTTCGTAATTTTTTTTATAAAATTCTTAAACAAAACTGTTGTTCAAATGCCCTCCTGCTATATTTCCTTCATCTCTGTTCAAGTATTATAAATTTTTTCTCAAAACAATAACAACAAACACATCTTAACAGCAAATAAGAATTACTTGTGAATACGCATTTACGTCAATAACAATTCATCATTTCGCGTACGAAAACAAAACAGATCTTTATGGCAATGTGTATACACACTTGGTAGGGTACTTGGAACAAAGAAAGTTTTCATTTCCATACCACCATCCGTCCGTCCCCTAATATTTTTGCAACAAATAGCGGAAAAGAAAAAATTTTAAGTGAAATAATTCACCAAAGTAAGAGCACAATGAAATATTTATTCGCCGCTTAATATGCGAAAATATGCGTGAATTAAAACAGATGTCATGTCTAGCTAGAGTATAGGGCAGGTCAATGATCCTATTTTTTGTGTAAACTTTATAACATTTTGCAGTAGAAGCTGTCTGTCTGTCTATCTGTCCACTTGTAATTATTTTATTTGATCAAAATGAGTAAAAGTGTTGTTGCAACAACATTCCATATGACTGATGGTTTATTGTATTTGAAGTGCGTATGTGAAGGTTAATAAATGTTGTTCTTGTTGTTGTTGTTGTTGTTATTATTTTTTATAGAACATTGGAAATTTATATAAATTTATTGTTGTAATTGTAAGTTTTATTGATGTGCAATTGAGTAGAAATAAACAGAAGGACTCAATAGTACATGGGATTGATTAGTAAAGTTTAGAGAAAATTTTCTTAAATTTTCTAGCCTACAGAAGACCGAACTCCTATCGTAGTTTCTAACAAGGACTACCTAATTTTGAAGCATTTTTATGCAGCTTACTCATGTATAAATTAACACACACAACATAAGTGGTGTGAGAAGCTAGGTCGTAATCCTGACTGAAGGATTGTAATGGCCAATTATGTATGTATGTATTATGTAATCATCAAATTACGTACATGCATACATAATTTGGTTATTGCAACCCTTCAGTCAGGATTACAACCTAGTTTCTCATACCACTTATGTTGCTGTGTGATAATTTTATCCATAAGTAGCGGGACTTACAGTTTAAAGTCGTTTCCAAACGACAGATATTGAAAGACTTTTCATGGAAATTTTATTTACTCTCAGAGCTTTTTCCAGACATCTGCTGAAGGGCAGATTGCGGTTGTTGCAGTTGTTCATATTACGTTTTGTTGAAGATATCTGAGCTGGGGTTTGAACTATGGTCTCACTACTAGACTATGGTGACTACCACTACAGTGAAATTAGTTGTCATTAATTCAGTCTGTTCCGCCAAATCACCACGGATAGATTCAGCATGTAACAACACGAGCAAGTAAGAAAAGTGTATTCTATTCGGCTAACATACCGGTCTTATCGCTCATGTTATGTTCGT
>QOCX01000282.1:168244-187821 GCA_005959815.1 Sarcophaga bullata | reverse complement strand
GGAATGAGTGACATAATCGAGATAGTCGAACAGTCGACAGTCAAGAAAAAAAAAAACGGTTTTGTCCCCTTTCATTGACAATTAAAACGATCAGGAGATTTTTGACACTCTGGGGCTTCTTACCACCCATTCATGTATCAAGTTCGATAGCTCAAAAAACACATTTGTATGCTTGCTACCAAGAAGTCGTAGGAGAGGATGACTTCGTAGCAGTGTACAGAGCAGTAGTATCACTCCAGTGTAGTTCAAATGATTTAGGGCCCGTTGCAGTTCGACACGATCGCCTAGTCTATGCAAATAAGCGAGTACAGCTGAGAGAATATTTTTATCTTTCTACATTGGAGCTGAGAACATTGACCCATGCAGTGCTGCCCATATGAATATCGGAAGCCAAGGTTTCCGGAATTAATTCTCAAATACACCTCATGCCTCGGTCAATGGAATAAAACTCTATCTGGAGAACGTAGTATCGTATTGACTTCCTTTTGCATTTACATCATAAGAACTGATATGTAGCTGCCGTAGGTCAGACATCTACAACAAAATCAAAAAAGAATCATTCAAAAATATTGCTGCGGAAATGAGAGCAAATAAAATTGTCATAAAAGGTTTCTCAAAAACAAAAATCTATCATTTGGAATTGAAAGCTAGGTCCTAATCCTGACTGAAGGGTTGTAATAGTCAAATTTGTATGTATGTATGTATGTAAGATTTGAGATCGCATTAATTGTGATATGATTAATAAATGTTTTTGATTCAAATTTCCTTAAAACATTTCACTTGATTTTTATTCTCTTCTGTCCCACTGTAAGTTTCCATGTAAGGGCAACTGCCTCACACGGGAAATTGTTTGACATTAAAGTGATGTATCGATGATGCTGTCGTTCCACCACCACTCCTAAATGGCAGCCTTTTTTTTCTCTTTTGCAAATAGTTTTGTTTCTCATTCTCCTCCTCATAACGCTCCCTTATTGTTTTGCCACTTAAACACACTGACACACTGTATGTATACTGTATGTGCGTGGTTTATTTGTAGTATTATTTAGTGGTTTTTATTTTTAATTTTTTTTTTTAAATTTTAATCCAGTTTTTTTGTGTTGTTGTTTTATCGTGTTTTACATGCATTTCCTTTACCTTTGTTTGTTTTTTTTAGCATAAAATGCAAGAATTTTGTTTATTTTTATTGGTTTTTAGCATTTTTTTTTAATTATTATTTAAATTTTAGTTTATTTTTGTTTTTATTATGCTTAAATATATTACTTTACTTTATTTAATTTAATATTTTGTTGTTGTTTTTTATTTTTATTTTTATTTTTATTTTTTTTTTTATAAATAATTTATCGTTAATAATAATATACTTGCGCTAAAACGATTGTTTGCAATTACATGTAAATTTTTTTTTTACTTTTTTTTAAATATTATCTTCAATTTCAATTGTTTTTTTTTTTTTATTAATTATTTTAATTGTTTTTTTTGTTTAAAACTATTTTTTTGAAGTTTTTTTAATTTTTTTTTTTTTTTTTAAGAAAATAATTTGAAAAAAAAAATTAAATTTCAATGGAAATAAAAATTAAGCCAATAAAGGGTTAATTTAAATAATTTTTGTAAAGTGTTTTATATTAAAATTAAATTTTTTCTTATTAATTTAAAAATTAATTTAAGCTAAAAAACAGTTTTCTTTTTGTAAGTGTATTTTAAATTTGTTTTTTTTTTCTTTTTTGTAATTTAATTTATTTACCATAAAAACTATAACATTTATACAGAAATATTAAAGAAATTATAATACAACTTAATGTAATAATTATTAATTAAAAATAATTATTTTTTTTTTTGAATTGTTTTTCGTTTTTATTTATTTATTTTTTTTATATGAATTATATGCATGTATATATAAAATTCTTTTTTTTTTTTACAGTGTACACAGGGTGGTTGTTGTCTTGACTTAAATGTAAAACTATTTTCGTTCGTTTATTTTTCATTAACTTTTTACAAAATCTTAAGACTTAACAGCTATTTTATGAATATTTTTCTTAATTTTTTTTTATATTGTTTTCTGTTTATTTTATTATTATTTTTTTTTTGACCTTTATTAACTAGTAATTTAATTTAATTAATTAATTAATCTTATATTACAAGTCTTGTGAGTAGTTTTTCTAAAGAAATAAAAAATGAAAAAATCTTTTCACACATCAAAACCCTTGATTTGTTTAAAAAACTTTTTCATTATCTTACCTTTTAAATTTTTAAATACATTTTAGGATCACGCAGTTTTTGTTTAGAGAGAGGGGAAAGAACTTAGTCAAACCAAGCTTAAATAGTTAAAGAAAAAAAAAATCAATTCATAAAGGAAAATTAGGATTTTAAGCAGAGGTAGCAAGTGTTTTATTTCTTGAACAGGGTTTACTAAGATTTTTTTTTTTATTTTTTTTATTTTCTTCTTTTGCAAGTTTATAAATTTTTATATGCATGTGGTTAACGTAAAGAGTCAAATATTTATGATTTTCTTTAAATATTATTTTTTAATTTGTTTTCTTTTTTTTTATTTAATTTTCTTTCAGTATTTAATTTTGTTTATTGAAATATTTAAGCTAATAAATGCATTTAAGACGATATATAGTGTTTATATTCTGTATTTGTATGCGTTTTTAATTGTTATAAAAAAAATAAAATAAATTAATTAACCGCAGTTAGCAACATTTTTGAAAAAAAATCACCAGAATTTTAAAAACAAAAAAATTTGTTTTATTTTAACTTTGAAGAAGAACAAGCTTGAGGAATGTATGCTTAGAGAATAATTTAACACACTCAACATATTATTGAGTTTGACTTGTTTTAGAAAATCACTTAAAAAAAAGTTTGGTTTTGAATGAAATATAGGCAGCATTTTTAGATACGTAGAAAAAAGTGTCATTAAAAAAAGTACCATTAAAAAAGTACCTTTAAAAAAGTACCATTAAAAAAGTACTTTTAAAAAGTACCATTAAAAAATACCTTTAAGAAGGACCATCAAAAAGCATCATTCAAAAGTATCATTCAAAAGTATCATTACAAAGTACCCTTAAAAAAGTACCATTAAAAAAATACCTTTAAAAAGTACCATTAAAAAGTACCATTAAAAAAGTACCTTGAAAAAGTACCAATAAAAAGCACCATTAAAAAGTACTATTAAAAAGTACAACTAAAAAAGGGACCATTAAAAAGTAACATTAAAAAGTACCAAAAGTACAATTATTTCCAGATTTTTAGCATAGCCTTTAAGGAGAATGGCTACTAAATAAATTCCCTCAAAATAACATCAGATTCAAGAAATGTAAAAAAGGCCTAAAAGATCACAGTTTACTTGGAACCCTTCAGAAGGTCGTGGTGCTATACTACAGTCAAACTAATCATTAAAGTCCCTGTTACGTTTTCAGAAGTCTATTGGTGGTTGAATAAGCACTGATGAAGACAGACGTAGTTTCTTTGCTAAATACTTATAATCAGCCATTTACGTAATGAGTTAAGAACCCTTGCTAAAACTTAAACGGCCTTCAAACGTTCTGTCACCCAAAAACCCATACCGTCTGTTTTGAAAAGCAGTGCACTTATAGATTCCTTTTTCTCATGTTATGTCAACTTTTGCAGTAATACTGGTAGGCACTTTAGTATCCCTTGAAAATTCCTGTTAGAGTGCGAAAACTTCTCTTGTCGAACCCAAGTAGGTCTTTGATTTTCCTGTTTTCCACTGCTGAACTCAACAGCTTTTAAGTTCGACAACCGGGTATGTTGAACCATCTACGGTTTGTTGTTTCCTCGTCAGACATTTCCCATCCTTTCCGTGCCAGTTCGTCAGCCTATTAGTTTCCCTATATGCCACAGTCATCGAGTAGAGGTTCGTTGTGTCGATTTGGAAGAGAGATCCCAGGTCTTTAATTGCTGCTTGACTGGCCATACATATGATCAAGTTCGAAAGAAGTAAGTCTTCGGTTTCGACATTACGTGTAGCTTGTTCAATTGCAAAAATCAATACAATATACTGGCCTGGATAGGTAATCGATATGACACGTTCAGTGTCAGTTTTTTGGAATAGACCCTAGATCCAGTTTTTTGAATGAAACCGATGAAAAAATGAGAGAACGAAATTAGAGCGGAAAATGATTCATGAAATTGTCGAAACTATCGGAACTAAGAAGCATATCACTGCTCTGACATTCTGGCAACTGAGAGGGCTAACCTGGATAGAGAAAACCTACGTGATGGACTTTTCCGCATTTCTGTATTTTTCGATATCAAAACATGTCTAAAAATAGCCCACAATGATTTCTTTCTAAAAAAAAACGTACTTTTCATAATTTATTAGAAAAAGTACTTTTCCGTATTTCTGTATTCTTTGATAGCAAAACATGTTTTACTATGACTAACAATGGTTTTTTTATGAAATGTAAAAAGTACTTTTCTTTGATACATAAAAGTACTCATTGTAATTTACTTGCTTCATGCCATTTTTTCAAAAAATTTTGTTGCTGCAAATAAATTAAAAAAAAAAACAAATCGTTTTAAAAATCTACCTGCTACTTTTTATGAATTATAAAATTATTTCTGTTGCAAAAATTATTTATTTTTATTTTTTTTTATTTATTTTTCTTTAGTTTACTTTTAATATTAATTTTATTTTATATTTTCCTGTTTATTTTTTTATTATTTTTTATTATTTTTTCTTTTAACGTAAAAAAGGAACATATTTCTTTTAATCGATATTTTAATTTCTCTGTCGTATGTATCATGTACGTAAGTATCATTTAAATACTAAATTATGTTAATTTAATGCCAAGTTAGAATAAAAATGAAGTATTTTTTTTTTGTAAATAAAATTTAAAATTATAATTGAAATCACAAATCATTGATGGAAACAATTCTTCTTCTTTTTTTTATAGATTTTCATATAAAGAATCTTTTTTTTTTTTTCTAATAAACTTTAATATTTTCAATAGATTTAGGCGACTCTGTTTAATAAATGGGGGATTATTTTTGTTGTTGTTATATTTTTTGTTTTGTTTGGTCCGTTAATGTTACTTGGTTTTTATAATTGGAAGCTTTTCAAGGGGTATCAACAGGAGTTTAATAAAGTGAACAAGCAATTTCGAAAATATGTAAACCTTCTTTAAAAAATACTATTTATTAAGCTTTGTTCAAAAAGTACTTTTTAAAACAATCCTTTAAATATTTCCTATAAAAAAATTTTTCAGACCTTCCTTTTTTCAAATTTTTTGTAAGAAGTACTATTTATTCAACTGTCTTCAAAAAGTACTTTTATAAAACATTCCTTAAAAAGTACCTTTTTCAACTTTGCTTAAAAATCACTTTTTAAACCTTTTTTAAAAGTACTTTTTTAAACTTTCCTATACAATTTTTTTTCAGACCTTTTTTAACGCGTACTTTTTTCAAACTTTTATTAAGAAGTACTATTTTTTAAATTTTCCTTAAAAAGTACTTTTATGAAAGACTGCTCAAAAAGAGCATTTCATTCAACATTTCTGAAAAGTACATCCTTTAAAAGTACTTTTTTCAAACATTTTTCAAAAAGTACTTCTTAATAAACTTTTGTTAAAAAGTACTTTTTTTAAATTTTTCTTTAAAAGTGTTTTTTCAGATCTTCCGTAAAAAGCACTTTTTCCAAACTTTCCTTCAGAAGTACTATTTTTTAAACTTTCCTTATAAAGTACGTTCGTTAAATATTTCTTTAAAAGTACTTGTTTTGAAACTTCATTAAAATTTACTTTTACAAACTTTGCTTAAAAAGTACCTTTTTCAAACTTTCCTCAGAAAGAATTTTTTAAAACATTCCTTAAGAATTACTTTTTTTAAGCTTGCTTTAAAAAGTACTATTTTAGTTACAAAGTGATTTTTTAAAAATTGCTTAAAAAGTACTATTTTTCAATTTTTTATTTTTGTAGTATTCTTGAAGTATTATTTTCAACCTTTTCTTAGAAGTACTATTTTTTAAACTTTCCTTATAAAGTACTTTTACCAAGCATTCCTTAAAAAGTACCTTTTTTAACGTTCATTAAAAAGTACTTTTTTCAAATTTACCTCATAAAGAATTTTTTTAAAGCATACATTAAAAAACTAGTTTTCCTAAACATGCTTTAAAAAGTACCATTCTTTAAGCTTTCCTTGCAAAGTACTTTTTTTTAACTTTCCTTAAAAAGTACTTTCTTCAAATTTTCTTTAAAAAGTACTTTTTAAATCTCCTTAAAAAAAGTAGTTTTATGGAAACTTTTCTTTAAAAGTACTTTTTTATGCTTTCCTTAGAAAGTACTTTTTCTCTTTATAAAAAGGATTTTTTTTTCAAATTTATTGCAACGCTTTAAAGTTCTTAAAAGTCTTTATTTGTTATCTTTATTAAAGCCCTGCTGATTTTTACGCATCATTGAGCTCCTTATTAAACTCTTATTAAATTTTTAATTTAATTAGTTCTTGTTGTTGTTGTTTTAAGAATTTCTTTTCTTTAAAATTTTTTTTTCATATTTTTTTTTCTTTACAGGGAAAATGTACACAAACTTAGAGAGAAAATAAAAAATTCAAAATTATTTTCATTAAACATTGTATTTTACAGGATTTTACAAGGAAATTTACAAAGAGAACAGTTTCGTTTTCTTGGTTTTTTTTTTTAGTTTCGTAGTATTAGTTTAAGAAAAAGGGGTAGTAGAGACTTTGTATGTGGGATTAGAGGGAAAAAAAAAAACTCAATTAAAATTAAATCATTAATTAAAATTTAATTTATCACATAAAATTATTTCTTTCTTTCTTTCTTTAATTAAGAATACTTTAATAGAGTTTTTTTGTTGTATTGTGTTTTTGTTTTTGTTTTTGTTTTTGTTTTTGTTTTCTTGTATTTTATTAATTATATTATACACACTATATTATATGCTTAAATTCGTTTATGATGTATTCTAAATGCTTTTTATATTCTTTAGATTCTAGATATTGTTTATTTAAACAAAGAAGGAGGATTTTTTCAAGTACTTCTTAAAGCCTTGCATCCATGTTCATAAGAATTATTATTGATTTGCGAAGGGCTTATGAAACATAATTTTAATAAAAATTTTGTTTCATAAGCCTTTAATAAATCAGAAATAATTTTTATGAATATGGGGTTTAAAGTTTTCGGTTTGGAATAAAGGTTCCAAAGCTTTGGAAAAATTTTTTTTCTCATTCACATAAACTTAATCAAAATTTACAAAAAAAAAAAAAAAAAAAAAAAAAAAAAAAAAAAAAAAAAAAAAAAAAAAAAAATACGTGAAATATCTGGAAATTTAGAAGAATTGCTGAAATCGGCTAAAAATCCTTTTTAATACAAAAAAAAATTTTTTTTGAACAGAATTTCTAAACATTATGGCCAGGTTAGGATATTACATAACATACATAATTGGCCATTACAACCCTTCAGTCAGGATTACGGCCTAGCTTCTCACACCACCTATGTTGTGTGTGCTAATTTTTATACATGAGTGGCGGGACCTACACAGTTTAAAGTCGACTCCGAACGACAGATTTTTTTGAGAAACTTTTCATGGCAATTTTATTTACTCTCAGAGTTTTTGCCAGAAATCTGCTGAGAGGAAGTCGCCGAAGAAATATTTTTTTCATATTTCGTTTTTGATGTCTGACCGGGCATTCGAACTCTGGCCTTTCGTCTAATAAGCCAACACACTACCTACTAGACTACGGTTAGGATATTTCGGACATCAAATTAAGATTTGAAACATTTTGACACCACTATCGCCTCTGTATTTCTCCTATAAAGGACGACCACCTGGCACACAGTGGTACCATGGAAAACGGCGAAAATATTATGCATCTTGCATACATACATAATTAGCCATTACAACCCTTCAGTCAGGATTCCAACTGAGATTCTCACCTCACTTTGTGTGTTAATTTTATACATGAGTGGCGGAATTTAAAGTTTAAAATCGACTCAAATATCATTGAGAAACTTTTCATGTCAATTTTTCTTTTACTCTTACAAAGTTTTTGTTATAAATCTGCTAAATGTCATACCTCGTTTTGTTGGAGATGACTAAACTGGGGTTTGAACCCTGTCCTTACGTCTAATAAGCCAACACACTACCTACTAGACTATGGCGACTTCAGATTATAATACTGCCTTCATTACAATAACCCGTGAATGCATTTTTACCGCGTTGCGACGTCTGGACATAGCCTCTAAATGCACCCAAATAGTTCGACAATTTTAAATGCAAGATCCTGGATAATGGCAGATATTCATAAAGCTCAGCTCATCATATGACATCAGGCAAGGTAGTAATTTGTCAACAAAATTTTTTGTAATTAAATGAAGCCATGATCTGGCTACAAAAATGTCAAGTAAATACCGCACTATGACTTCTCAAGTAAGTTCAGAAGATTCATTACAAAAAAAAAAAAAAAAAAAATTTGGAAAATTATGTAACATACCTCGTTAACAACTTTGTAATGATTTTCCCTAATGATTCCAAACGAATAGAACTCAGTGACATAGTTTACGGCTGTCAATCAGTTTGATTATTAAGAATGAACATATTTTTGGAAAGGATATTAGCATACCAGTGGGAATACTGAGTTCAAACTTCACAAATTTCAAGACAGTTCAAGGCTCTTGCGAATCTGTCATTTATATAAGGGAGCAGAACAACAATCGTATCTTATGAGTAGTGGAACATAGTAAGATTCCAGGTAGCTAAACATCGATTGAACTGGCAAGGCGTTGAACAAACATCGAACTCTAGGGAGAGTTCTCTACATTGGAAACCCCTTTAAAGGTCTGCAAGCTTAGTACTGGCAATGCTGATATGAATTCTGATGACAGCATGTGAGCAACTTCGTTCAAAATTTTGCAACAAAGCTAGTCAAAGTTAGATAGAGCTGGCTTGGATATACATTTCGAACTCTAAAAGGAGAGCGGACAGAAGGGTTATTGAAATTTTTATTAGACATCGGATTATAGGCACTCATTCAAGACGTTTTTATGTTGGATAACAGATAAACGGCTTCAGCGGAAGTCGAATAGAATAGAAATGAGGAAGCTAGTTGCATATCTAGTAACATAATGGGGAAATAGAAAATATTTTCGAATCTATTTTTTTGGATGGAATGCTAAATGATCTGTCGATAATGGATAATAGGAGTATCGGTCAATGATTAAGTGTATCTATACTACATGCCTAGTCGACCACTATTTCCATGGCTCGAAATTATTGCCAACAAATTTTCAAACTGATGATTATTTCTTAATGTAAACATAATATTTAATTAAGGGATATCACTGGGAATAGTGAAGCCAGACGAAAAGAGATTATGTTGAGAGAATCATTAGGAATTGAGTTCGAATGCATCAAAATCAGGTAATTTTTCAAAAAATTATTTCGAATTCTTGAAACTATTAAACGTTTAGATATGAAAGGCGTATTTAGCCAATCTCTTTTGACAATTCCTTTTTAAAAATTGCTTTTTATGGCTGCTAAATCAATGATAGTTAAAGAAACTTTCTTTTTTAATAATTTTTTTTTCCTCTATAAAAAAATGTTGTTGTTGTTTTAGCATCTTATTTAGTTTATGATGACTTAAAAGTAGCTTTTTAATGATGATGTGTTTTTTTTTTTGTTTTTCCATTTTCCTAATAATATTTTTCTGTTTTTCTATCGTATTATTTAATATTTTAATAGTCTTACTACCAGTTTTCCTTAAATTCTTTTTTCTTTTTTTTTTTTTTAATAAATATTTACAAAAACAAAAACAAAACAAAAAAGTATATAAAATGTGCTTAATTTTTTTGTTGTTGTTTCTTTCTTTAGTTTAAAACTTAAAATTGTTTTTTGTTTTTGTTTTGTTATTGTTGTTGTTTTGTTATATTTTTCTTTCGTTGGCAAATTTTCTTTTTTAAAATTTTTTTTTCTTCTTCTCGTTTTTTTAGATTTTTTTTCTAGTATTTTTGTTTAGTTTTGTTCTACAATTTGTTCGTTTTGTTTTTGTTTTTTTTATAAAATTATAGTGGCCTCTTGTTTTTCTTGCAATTTTTTGTTGTTGTTTTTGTTAATTTTTCTACTTTACTTTACTTAAAAAAAAAAAAAAAAAAAAAAAAAAAAAAGTTTTGTGAGTTTTTTTTTGTATTTTTTTTTTCCATTTTTTTATAAAAAATTAAATTTTTTTTTATGTTTTTCTCTTTTTTTTCAAGTGTATGTAAAGTTTTCATGGAAAGGGAAGGGGAATGGGGGGCGAAAATAGTTAGGAGGTGTATAAACAAATATAATAAGAAGCCTATAATGTTTTGCTTGTGTTTTCTTTCTTTCTTTCTTTCTTTCTTTTTCTACTAATAGTTTTTGTTTTTCATTGTTTTAAGGTAAAGCATACGGTGTTCTAGTTTTTTTTTTGTTTTTGTTTTCTTTTTTTAATTTTCTTTTTTTTTGAATTTTTTTTTTTTTTTTCTTTAAATTTAACGTAAGGTTTTCTTTGCCTTTTTGTTTGTCTATGTATGTATAAATGGTTCTTTAATGATTTACCATTTCATCAGGTTTTTGTTTCATCTTGAAGCCTTTCGTCTCCTCCAGTCCTCCTCCTCCTCCTTTCCATTCCCCAGTTACTTCTTAAGTAAGTACTTTTGCTTCAGGGTAAAAGAAAAAAAAACTGCAAAAGCTTTTCCTCATTCCATGGTAAAGTTTTTTCGCTTTTACTTCTAAGGGATCGTTTTAAAACAAAAACACACGACTTGTGTCCAGTCCTTGTAGTTAAAATTTTGAGAGTTTTTTTGTTTTGTTTTGTTTGTTTTTTTATTTTGAATTGTTTCATATTTTCGCAGAGTTTTAAGCGCTGTAATGAAAGAGAAACGGCAGAAAAAAAGGACGATTAGAAAGAAATTTTTTTTTTGGAAAGTAGAGACAATGTTAGAATAAGTTGGCCTATGTAAGCAAGAATGAAATAGTCATCGAACCCTACATAGCAATGTACAGGGATGGAACACGCCATAGTCTAATAGGTAGTGTGTGGCCTTATTAGACGTAACGCTACGCCCTAGGTCAGATATCAATAGGAAAATATGAAAGAGATGCAATGATCAATTACGAATGTATGTATGCACAGGAAGGTTCGTTCAGTCTTTGATAATGTGAATATCAGTCAACCATTTCACACAAATATTGAAGTCGAACAAGTTATCTTCTCAGATATTCACTATCGTGTTGAATGATATTATGAGCCAAAACTGTTCATAGACATAAGGAACCATATGGAGTCTGCCTCGTAAATAGTTGGATTATGTGAATGATATTCATCAACTCTCGCACAAGATCCCTAACTTGCAGGCATAGCTAGAAGACATGGTAGCGATTAACGCACTCTAATGGACTTCGGGTAAACATCTAGAAAAAACCAAACCCATAGGAATTAAAACGGCCTGCTATTTAGGCAATATGCCGACAAAAAAAAAATTGGCAGAAGTAAATAATAGGTTCAGTCAAGCTAGACTATGATCAGTATGGGGAAACTCATAAATATCTAGACGAACCAAGCTTAGAATATTCAATATTCTGAAAGGTTATTACTGAAAACAAGTCCTGTTATCTAGGCCGTATACTAACAAAACAATTTGCCATAGAGACTGACCAAAAAATAAGAGGCCTAGTCAAGTGAGACTATGGTCAGAAGGAAGAAGCTCCCTAATTCTAGATTCAACGCATGTGTAAAGTTAACGTTGTTATAAGAAAGCGTGAAATTGCGTAAAAGCTACACGTATTCCTGAACAAATGCCTCAGAATCATTTGAAGTATATTCTGGTTAATAACATAAGCATGGATGTCTAGCACCAATGAATGCACCAAACCAAACGAGGAAATACAGATGGATGACCCATACTCTGATAGTATAAGTCATCTATTATCGTAGTAGCATACGGGGTATCGCGATAGAAAGGAATGTTGTAACTGTTAAAAAAAAATCTTGAGGCGTACGATACTCCAAGGAGTAGGACGGTGCACATAGGAACACACCGTCTTTATACATTCTATAGCAATTGAATTGAGCACTTCCACTTGGAAGATACCCGAAAAAAATCCATTCTTGTCTCAATATTTGTACTCGAGCCATAGGTACTGGAACCATGCGTATGGATACTCGAACCACTCGTATACCCGACCATACATACACGAATCATGCGTATACTCGAGCAATATGTTTTCTGCACCATACCTACTCCAACCATAGGTACGCGAACCTTATTATACTCGACCATAAGTACTCAAACCATAAGTATACTCAACCATTCGTTCGCTAACTATACGTATACCCGACCATATGTACTGGAACCATACGTATACTCGGCGATACATACTCGAACAATACGTATACTCGACCATACGCACTCGAACCATACGTATACTCCACCATACGTAAACGAACCATGCGTATACTCAACCATATGTGCTCGAGCAATATGTACACCCGACCATACGTACTCGAACAATACTTGTACTTTACCATACGTAGTTTAACGATTCGTATACTCGACCATACGCGCTGGAACCATACGTGTACTTGACCATAAATATTCGAACCATACATATACCCGACCATACGTACTTGATCCATACGTATGATCCACCATATGTAATGGAACCATGCGTATACTCGACCATACGTGCTCGAGCAATATGTACACCCGACCATACATTCTCGAACAGAACGTATGCTTTACCATACGTCGTTTAACGATACGTAGACTCGACTATATGTATTCGAACCATACGTGTACTTGACCGTACATACTTGAACCACATACGTATACCACAGAATGGTCATTTTTTTCAGAGAATACATACCAAGTTACAAGACTCATTATGAGGCATTTATCAAAATCACAAAGTCTACTAATTCTGACAGCTAATTAGGGAGCTGTTAATCTTCCAGGGACACCAAATCCCCTTATGCATCTTGTCCCCCATTATTCTAATAATAGTCTTCAAAGCTCTGGTCTACACTATCGGGAGGAAACAGCTTAAATGCAGCACGCTTTCCAACGCCGCCGTACAACCGTCTCATGCAGAGGCAGTTAAAACAACACACGTTAGTTTCTGTGTCCTGACAAAGTCCAATCCTAGCATCCCTCTCTTCTGCCTAACCAAACAGAGGCCCCTTTTACTATTGGTTTAACCAGCATGGTATACATCCAGTATAGGGTTCTGGGGTTTCTTACTGGCTTACCTAATTGTTCGCTACAATCTTTTGGTTAGGATTACAATCTAGCTTTTCATACCACCCGTGTGTGTGTGATAATTTTATCCATGACTGCGACGGGATCTAGAGTTTAACGACATTTCCGAACAATAGACTTAAGAGGGTTTTTCATGAAAATTATTTGTTCTCAGAGTTGAAAGCAACAAAAAATGTGCGACTTAGTTTCGCACACCACTTACGTTGTGTGTGTTAATTTTATGCATGACTGACGGAAACTAAAGTTTTCAAGTCGACTTCAAACGACAAATTTTGAATGCAATTTTCATGTTGATTTTTTATTTACTCTCTGAGTTTTTGTTGAGAATGTCTGAGATGTTGGAGATATCTGACCAGGGGTTTAAACTATGCCCTCCTCACGTGTAATAAACTAACATACTAACTTTAATTTCATTTTGTACTCACCTCAAATCCATTGGTTTCATCAATGATACCACAGCCTATTTGTTTCCTTTTCTTTTTCTTCATCATGTTTTGTTTCTTGTAGTTGTTGTTGTTGTTGTTGTTGTTGTTTTAATAAATTATTTGTAGCATTTTTCTTTAATTCGAAATCATTTAAATTAGCACTTAATCGTTGAATACTTTTACTATCATCGTAATTATCACTCTCTAAACCATTAACGGCCAACAGTTTGTCAACAACAATATTTTCAACACTTTCAACACTATCACTAATACGATGTCTTCTTAAGACAACATCATTGATATCATCCTCGGAAACATTTTCATGATCATCTTGTTTATGTGCTTCATTATTATCATCAGCATCATCATTATCATCATCATCATTGTCATCGTCATTGGTATGTTGCAAGGACTTTTGTATGCCCAAGATTTCCATTGTAGAAGGCATATAATAATCATCATTAGGATCAGGATCACAGTTGTTTATGGGGGCAAATTCGTAAATATTTAAATCCTTATTCGATAAGCTATTGCGTGGTGTTATTGCTGATGTTGCTGATACTGTTACAGATGAACGTTTTGTTGCAAATTGTGTGTTTTGCAGCGTGTATGTGTAGTTGTTGAGTGATGATTTAGGTTGGGATTTTCTTAAGGATGTTGCTGTTGCCGCCTTCAGATATTGTTGACATTGTTGTGGTGTTAATGGTTGTAAATAATATTGTTGTTGTTGTTGTTGCTGTTGTTGCTGCTGCTGTTGTTGTTGTTGCTGTTGTTGTTTAGGCATTGTTGTACTTAAAACACTAAGTCTTTTTAGTTTAGAGTTTTTGTTGTTATTGTTATAAAATGATGCGTTAACAATACCGTTATTACCGCTAATTGTTTTAGTTTTTGTTGTTGTTGTGGTTTTTGTTGTTGCTAAATTATGGCTAAAATGATTGTTTAAGTGGGTTGGTTGTTGTTGTTGTTGTTTTTGCTCTTTACATATTCCTTGCATATATAATTTATTTATTGTAGTTGTTGTTGTTGCTTGTTGTTGCTGCTGCTGTTGCTGCTGTTGTTGTTGTAGTTGTGCTTCAAACTAAAGATTGTCTGGATAACTACGGAAATTATAGGTTCTGGCCCTTTGAAACTGCATATTATCACTATTATTTGCCGATGTATTCATAACACCAACACCAACACCAAGACTACCACCACCTCCACCACTAACACCTCCAACACCACCCCCACCACCAATACCACCGCCACCACCGCTATTATTACTGCCACCCATTGTACTGGCATTATAGGGATTTATCATCGGCGCTGTCGATTGTGAATTCATTGTGCCCATATTATCATCGTAATTATGCTCATTACTTAGATTACTGCTGGCTTTACTGCTCATTGTATTACTGCCACTGTGGCCTTTGATAGGCTTAAATATCGCTGTGGTGGCATAATATTTTTCCATTGGCGGCGGTGGCACTTGTGGTGGCCTTGGAAATATACTGCTTAGGGGTGGTGGCGGTGTACGGCGTACATTAACATAACCGCCCGGCGTTGAATTCGACATTTTTGTCGGCATATAGTCTTGCATGTGTGGCACAGCGTAACCTCCTTCAGGGACGTCTGTAATGAAGAAAAAAAAACAAAACAAAACGAAATGAAATGTTTGTTAATAAATAATAAAGCAATATAGTGTAGGGTGTTATATTGCGAAAAAATGTAATGGAAGACATAAAAAATCAATTCAATTATCATTTGGTGGTTGTAGTTAACCCACTAAGGGGGGCAATATAACATCATTAGCAAGGAATATGAGAAAAAAGTATAAAAAATATTTACAGACGCGTATGCGAGATACTTTAGGAAAGAAGCTTGTTGTTACAGTCTTCCCTCGATAAAAGGGAAAATTCAACCTTGGCTATTAGAAAAGAAAAAGGTTTCCATAGTTCAGCTCGTAGTAAGCACTTGTAATTTTAATTTGAACCTCAACATTCCGGGAAAATTTAGCCATGTTTTCCAATCTTTACTGTCCAAAACAATGACAACGCCCAGTGTCTTATTTATTATTTTGATTCCATTAGGTATACATTGATAAATCAAGATACAGTAGTAAACTCTTCTGTAGGTTGACTAAGGTTAAATTGGCAGTCGTCTGAAAGAGCATAGCTTTCTTGGATCATATAAGGAATATTGTGATACTAATAACATATATATTCCATCATAAAGTTTGTAACTGTTGGCTGGCCGATCTTAACCATTGCGACAGTTTTCTGAAGGTGTGCATTCTATCTAAGTCTCCTTCCACTGAAAACTTTCTTTAATAAATTCTGTACACCTTAGAAACATTTGACTCCTTAGATGGTCTATTTTTAGTAAATCTCTACAATATACCCTCCAAACCTATTACATAGACGTAGTTCAAGATTCTCCACGGTGTCAACAATAACAATTCCCTGTCTAGCGGTTGGTATGCAGCTGAGTGGTTCGTCATGGAATGCATTACCTTCTTCCGCTGGAAACTATCATCAATAAATTCTAAGCAACTTAGAAACATTTAACTCAGGTTCCTAAGATGGTCTATTGTATGCCGCTCATACTTTTTGTGGTATCCCTACAAAGTCTCCTTCAAACCTATTGCCCTGAATGGCATCCCTCAGGATGCTGCACAGTGTTAACAATAACCCTGTCTAGCATTTTATATATAGCGGTTATTAAAATCTGGAATGCATAAATACACCAGAGGTTCCAAGAATGTGTTTCGATCTCTTCATCACAGATTCTACATGTTAAGCTAGACAATCGCCATTTTGAATAAGTGCTATCGGTCACACTTCAGTGGCCTGTGACGGTGTCAATAATAATAATTCCCTGTCTAGCACTTGATATGTATCTTCTATTGCATGAATGAATGCCCCACAAGAATGTATTCCAATCTCATCGTCACAGATATTACATGTTGAGCGCATAACAATCCCCATTCTAAACAAATGTACCCTGAGTCTACAACGGCCTGTGATAAAAGCGGTTATTAACCTCAGGTTATTTCTTGATAGTCTGATGCATGAGCCTGATCTTTTCTTATTGGAATATCGCAATAAAAGTTCTAATTTTTTGGAACTCAAATGGTTTGAGAAGAGTCGCTTATCTTCCCCTTTTTCATACGGGAGCATATCTTTTAAAATTTATATTCCAAACTATGGATTTAACATAAAAACTTCTAAGCTGAGCATAATTTAACATAAGAGTTCAGGTATGCTGTGAACAATGATCCAAAATAAATCAAGTCCTGGTCCAGCAAGTAGAAGGCCAACAGTATTGTTACACACACACTGAATTGGTCATTGCAACCATTCAGTCTGGATTACAATCTAGCTTCTCACAGCACTTATATTGTGTGTGTTAAATTTTATACATGATAGGCGAAACCTACAGTTTAAATTCGATTCCGAACGGTAGGTTTTTGAGCAACCTTTTCGTGCCAATTTAATTTACTCTCGGACTTTTTGCTGGAAATCTGCTGAGAAAAAGTCGCAAAGGAATATTCTTTTTATTTCGTTTTGTTGAAGATGTTTGACCGGGGGTTTGAATCGTGACCTTACATCTAATAAGCTAACATACTACCTACTAGCCTATGGTGATTTCACTTATGAATTTATTCGAATCAATTGCCAAACGTTGCAATTCCCTTAGCTTTGTTGTTACATTCAATGTCCGTATATTCACGAACCCATATAACGATAAACGTCTAATGTCTTCAAGTAACATTCGACATTACTTGATCAATAATCTTAGCTGAGATGTACACATTCACTAGGCATCTAAAACGTGTATGCTATTTTATATTTGAGTAGAGGAACCTACAGTTTAAAGTCGACTCTGAACGTCGGTTTTTTTTTTTTTCTTGAGATATTTTTCATGGCAATTTTTTAGTTACTCTCAGATTTTTTGCTAGAAATACCACTACTTCACCGCAGAAGTACACATATAGACAAGGCCTCATGTCTAATATGCCAACACACTACTTACAAGACAGCGGCGAATTCACGTATGAACTCATTTTAACTTTTTGTTGTATCGGCCTTTGCAATTGCCTTAGTTGTTGTTGTTACATTTAATGTCCCCATGTCCAAGAGCCCTTGTAACTATAAACACTTAATGTCCCGCTATATTTTCAAGAGACACCCAACTTTAGTTGGAAAATCTTAGCTGAATTGTACACAATGTCTAGGCATCTCATGATTATTTTATTACCTAAGCATATAAGATTTAAACTGCCCCTGTGCATATTACAGTAATCGGGTAGTGAAAAGAGATAATTTAAGACTCAGCTGTTCTAACAGGATACCGAATTCGGCTTTTTGCGTGTTCTGGACTTATCAGTCGATATTTAGATGACGTATTATGGAAGCTGTACCATAATAGAATAAATTTTTTTTGTATAAACAAGACTGAAAGCGTTCTCAGGTATTGCGATATCACATATCCACAACATTATAGATTTTACCATGACTTTGCAATAGTACAGGCAATAGTGGCACGCATACACTTTTACGGCGTTCAAAATCGTAAACAGTTTAGGACAGTGAACAAAAGCACGTGCTATGTTATTGATATCGTATTCATAATAACCACAGAGATATGGGTGACGAAAAGAAACCTAATAAATCGAGCGAATCGATGGTGAATCAAAAAAAAAAAAAATAAGTTTTATCACACCTCAGAGGGTTAATCAATTACTATTGCCTTCTAAGGTGTATTAATATTCATCATTCATTATTTTTATTTCCTAACGAAAATAATTTTTTTTTTTTTGTTTCTGGTCTTTTATTCCTAAGGCTTCTTTAATATTCAACCAAAAACTACAATTTCATTTTCATTAATTTATGGTTTTAAATTAAAAAATTTTTTTTTTTTTGTTTTCATTTCTTGCCTCAAGAGCTTAAATTTCATTTCATTTATATATTGACTATCATTAGAAGCAAAACAAAAACAAAAACAAAAACAAAAAAAAATTATTACAAAAACAAGAAGTGTTTTTACCTGTATAGTCTGGTGTCATATTACATTGTAGATCATTAACGGCCGCATAACCATTTACTCCGCTCGTATACATGTTCACATTAAAGGGTTCATGATAGAGACTGTTTTTGCCAATCGAATCATTATCATCAACGCTGGCCTACAATTATGGAATAAAATGTAACAGAATAATAATAGAAAAATGTTTACAAACGAAAAAAATAATTAATGAAATGAATTTGTTTAACGAACAACAACAACAACAGCAACAACAACAGCAACAACATTTCAAAAGAAATAATCAGGTTTTCCTTTTACTTTTGTTTACCATGCGCAATGTAAAACTAGTCGATCAACATGAAAAGTTCATTAAGGCCAGTTAAGTTTTAGTTCGTGGATAAATTAATTTAAATGCTAAACAAAACGTTTTTCTTAAAAAAAAAATTAATTGATAATTTAATAACACTTTTCATAAAAATATTTATCAAGAGAAGGTCCCCTAATTAGTCTTCATCAAGTATGCTTTACACAGAATTACAAAAAAAAAAATTAAAGGTCGACATAGCCGCACTGCGTTTTTTTTAGACGTTTTTACGGTTAGAAATAGCTTCGATAGGAAAGAATATCAGCCCAGTAGGGTAGAAAGTTCCCCATTAACAAACATAAGCCATGAAATCATTACCAAGTCGGCATAACCAGAAATTACACAACGACATGTGATTTTACCAGGATGTCCCTACGGGCCACACAGCTTATACCGTATTGAATATTTTTTTCAAGCGATTTATAGGCATGGTCATCCCACGTGGAGTAGATTCGAAATAGTCACCCCAAAATCGTGTTATTTGACTCCACTATACTTTTTCTGGTAGGGTTTTCCTAAGTCGCAGATGATTTCGAAC
>QOCX01000282.1:156752-168221 GCA_005959815.1 Sarcophaga bullata | reverse complement strand
AAACGACAGATACTCTCAACGACAACAGTCTGATTTATGAAGCGAAGTTTCGAATGCGATCTACCCAGTGAAATGTTGACGGACATTTAACCGACATCAATAGGTGTTTGAAGTCGCCGTAGACTAGTAGGCAGTGTGTTGGTTTATCAGACACGAGGTCACGATACAAACCGCAGTTCAACAATCTCGAACAAAACGAAATATGAAGTAAAAATTTCTTTCGGCGACTTCCTCTCAGCAGTCTTTCGGTAAAAACTCTGAGAGTAAATTAAATTTCCATGAAAAGTTTCTCAAATCTATCGTTAGGGGTCAACGTTCAACTTTGGGCCTAGCACTTGCGAATAAAATTAACACACACAATATGGGTGTTGTGAGAAGCTAGGTTGTGATCCTGGCTAAAGTTTGTAAATAGCAATTTAGTCAAAACAATTTCTGATACCTCAAATCATTAAATAAGGCAGGTATGGAAGGATATATTGGGTGTAAGAAAAGAAAGCGGTAACTCCCCTCAAAAGAAATGGATTTACAAAAATCTAAGCTTTTGATGGCTTATTACGATGAGGAGTCATATGAGTTATGCATCAGTTTATCGAGAAATATATTCAAAATTGTAATCAGAATTCTACAGGACGTCGTACAGATGAAGAAAGCATATTATCAAATAGGTGTGGATTTAAACTTTGTCACGAGGAGAACGAATTCCGAAAACACGCCTGAGCGATTCTTAGGCATCTCAGAGAGTAACAGCTAAGTGTTTATAAAGTAACAAGCAAAGATCCGAGCAGTATCCTTAATTTTGCCAAGGTAACAGAATTCGAGGAGATAACGAACATAAGAAGGTATAAGGCGTATTCAACGATTGAGGGCACTATAAAAATTCGTTCGTTAGCGGTACTGCACTATATCTGCGCAACATTAAATGAGTTTATTTCGGTTTGTTGACTTCTGTTTTGTTACAAAACTCAATCGGTTCACAGCAAAAACGATAAATCGATAAAAAAAACAATGATGTTATCGAAATTGTTATCGATAACACAAATTATTATCGATAACACATCACTACGGAATATGCCACGAATATAATACAAAATTCAATCAATCCACTACAACAAATAAATAAATCGATAAAACAACGATGTTTCTATATCGATAACAATTTTTATCGATAACAAAAATTTTTTATCGATAACAAAATTTTTATCGATCAAAAACTTTTCTTGTCAATTTATTTATTCTCAAAGTCAGCGACAAAAGATTGCTGAGTGGATATTCCCGAAGCTATATTTTTATATTCGAGATGTTCGAGTTGGAGTTTGATTCACAGTCTCACGTCTAATAGGCAAACATTTTATCTACCAGACTATGGGGACTACAGTACAGAGACAACCCAGCTGCAATTTTGATCCTGGAAAAGAACATTACAACTGCCAATGCCGATATAACGGTTAAACTGCTGGATAAATGGACCTTACGTAACTTTATTACGTTTACTTTACTAGGCTAGGCTACGTATTTATTTCTTTTCCCTGTTGTTTTTATATCTTCATATGCCTTTTATACTGAAAATAAATTAAATTTTCAAATAGAAATACTACCGCCCCCCCTGCTCACTTCAGAATAAATTCATTGAACATAATTTTCCTAATTTCTAGAAAACATACCACGATGCCACAAAATGTGGCATATAAACAATAATACCACATATGTTGCTGATTTTAAATACCAAAAAAAAAAAAAAAAAAAAAACGGAAAGAAAATTCCGGCAAACGTTTATGAAATGAAAAACTTGCTTTAAAAATAAAATACAAAATAAAACGCCTGGGTTTGTAACTTCCTTCTGTTTACCTCCTTTACGACTACATGGTGGTGAGCAGTAGCCTTAAGGATACTTTATTATTATCCTGAAGTTTATGACTCTTGTCTTGTAGGAAAACTTTTCTATCTCTCTCTCATTCTTTATATCTCTCTCTCTCTTACTCTCTTTTTTTAAGCTCTCTTTGATTTTTTTTATGATTTTGTTTACAAAACAGTTATTATTTGTTTTATCCTACACTCTGGCAACTACTGTCTGCAGCTAGAATCTGTATTTTATTACTCTTCTTATCATTTTTAATAATATTTTTTTGTTGTTGTTGTTGTATGTTGTTGTTGTTTTGTTGTATGTAATTGTATATGTACTTACTTTAATTCCTGTGCCATTTGGTCGATGTTTATCAACATTGCCACCCAATGTATTGGGATTAAAACTATATTGGAATGCGTCCAAAACATTGCTGCCACGAGCTCGTTTCGTTCTCGATACAATGAATAAAATGATGGCAACCAACAGTATTATGATTGTGGTTAAAACAACAATAACAACACCAATGAAATTCTCTTCGGAGGGCTCTTGATCGATGGGCTTGGGAGCGATTACTGCGAAAAAAAACGAGTTAAAAAAAGAAAATTTTTGTAACAAAATTTTGTTTTTTTATTTGTTTTAAATTTTTTTTGTAAAAAACAAAACAAAACAAAAACAACAATTCCCTGGAAAACTTACATTGTGGTCCATTATTATAGTTTCGTTCGCCATTAAAATTTGTTGTTGCCAGTTTACCACCATTTTTATTATTATGATGATATTCATTACTCTGTAAAGGATATTCACGGGTATCCTGCGGCAACAGGGCGCCACGTTGTTCCTGTTCGTCTGTAAAATTTCCCACGGCTGGCACTAAAATAAATGAAAAAAAAAGAAAAACCAAGAGATTTTCAAAGACCATGTTTAAAGCAATCAAAAGAAAAACATGACTAAAGTATTAGCATAAGGCCCTTAAACGTAAGAATTTAATTTTCATTTTCAAAATTCCTCTTCAAAAATATCCTTTAATTGCTAAAAAAAAGAATTAACAACAGCTGTGCTTAGAAAACTTTTTTGTTTAAAAAAAAAACCTTCCTTAGGAAAAAAAAAATTAAGACATCCCTGCTAAGCGTAACTAAAAAGCAGTTTTTAAAATGAGCCTTTAATTCGAAACCCTTTTTTTTGCACAAAGAATTCCTTCTATTGTTGCTTGTCAACAAAAAAAAAAAGTCTTTTTCTTGCTTTTCAAATAGAACACAACAACGTGTTTTAATTGACAGGAAAAAAAGAAAGAAACGAATACAAGAGATTGGTTTTTATTTTAACAAAAGGATTCCAAATATTTTTTTTCTTTTCTTCGAAATTTTACTCGAAACTGATTTTTCAGGACACACATTGGGGTTTCTAAGAAATCCGAAATGAAACAAAAGCAACAAGAAAAAGAAAATCCAGAAATTAAAAAGAAAACTTAGAAAAATAGGCAGTTATGGGACTGGAATGTACCTTAAATTTAAAGCTTTGAAGCTTTAAACTCCAAACAGCCTAAAAAATGCGGGCTTCAAACCATATGTCGTTTGTACTGCTAGTGGTTTGTGTCTGTAATAGCTTGAACTGTAGTGTGTGGGTAACGGCAAAGAATAATTACACCTGAGGCATATACAAGTAAGTGCATCTATATTCCATTAGAGTATGAAACTCTTTACTTAACACCATACAAAAAGCTCTCCATTTCTCTTCATGCTCGTAATAAAGTCGCCACGAACCTGGTTAACTCAGTGAACATGCCGATCTTCAACTAGGTATTCCTGATATGGTAGAAATTCCTTGCCAACAAGCCTAACCTCAACTTCATACAACGGATACAAACGTTACTTACATACATAACTGGTTATTGCAACCCTCCAGGCAGGATTACGACCCCGCTTCTAATACCAACGCCATAGTCCAGTAGTTAGTGCGGTGGTGTTAGAAGCTAGATCGTAATCCTGACTAAATGGCTGTAATAAGTAATTATGTATGTATGTATGTATGTTCTAACACCACCTATGTTGTGTGTTTTAATTTTAGACGTGAGTGGCGGGATCAGCAGTTTAAAGTCAACTCTGAACGACAGATTGTTGAGAAACTTTTTCCCTGCAATTTTATTTACTTTCAGAGTTTTTTCCAGGAATCTGCTGAAAGGAAGTCGCCCAAAAAATATTTATTCATACTTCGATTTCTTGCCGATGTCTGATCTGAGTTTTGAACCGAAGCCCCATGTTTAATAAGCCAGTATACTACCTACTAGATTACGGTGAATTCTCTTTGTGCCTACGAACCTGGATAACTCAGTGATCATGTCAATCTTCAACTATGAATTCCTGATACGGTGGAAATCCCTTAGCCAGACAGCGAACCTCAACTTCATATAAAGGATATAAGCATTCTCTAGCCTTTGCCTCATTCAATGCCTACTACACCTACAACAGCGTTGGAGATATTTTTACATTTCTTTCCTCGGAATTTTTATTGTAAGATCTCAATAGCTAATGCTACACTATGTCCAGACAATGAATGATACGCTTACGCATCGTATACAGGGTATTAAATAATACTGACGGGATTGGGAACATTCGGGAACATTGATTATATGATACGACATTATGATTTCATAAGAAAGCTCTTGGCGTCCATTTCGAATAGATGGAAAATAAGAAATTGTAAGAAGCACCTCACAAAGGATTCCATACAGACCTTCACGAAAAGTACGAGTCTGAAAGAAGAGCCGTTAGGTATAGCTCTCTCGATAAGGCTGCCAGATCATTGAAGAGTCTTACAAGTAAAAATGCTGACCATACGGCACGACATGATCTCTGCTGGAGATATTTTCAAACTTTCCTATAATCATGCGATCAGGCAATCAGTTGGCCAATGGGTTCTAAGAAATCTGATATCGAGTTAACGTGCTTATCAGATCTTTCCTCTTTGAAAGTGTAAAACCTGTGACTGGCTTTCCTCAGTTCCCAAGTATTTCATTTCTGTTTACAAAAGGTATCAAGCATCATAAGTAGTGAATTTAACACTTGTTTCGCCAAAGCCCGAATTGACAGACAAGACAAGGTGACCACAGCCCAAAGTTATAGAGGTGTTGTACATACTTGTTTCAGCTGATCGCGGTCGAATGATTTAGGGCAGCTATAGATGTAGTCACCTCTGTGGACAACTCTCGTTCTATTAATACCCGCTTTAACGAAGCTACCGTATGGATTCCATTACGATAACCTACTTGGAAGGTATTAGAACCCGCGATAGGATCAGATAAGCAATGTTTTCAAAATAGTTGAATTTAATCTTATATTGTTCGCTACAGTATCCGATTAGTGAAGTGATATTCAGTCTGCGACAATGATGCCGTTGTGCGTGTTCAGTAACGCAGCTATTTAGAGGAGGTAATTGCAACTTTTCTAACAGCATTACAAGCAAGCTTTACACACTATCCGCTACCACTTATAACCACTTATATAGTGTCCTGGTCTACAGTTTAAAGTCGATCCCGAAAGACAGATTTTTGAAAATTTCTTCACGACAATTTTATTCTTTGTCACAGTTATGGTCAGAAGACTCTCGAGGGCAAGTTTTTTTATTTTTCTGCTCCCTAGTTTAGTGTGTTGGTTCCAACCTCAAGTCAAACATCTTCAATAAAATGAAATACGAAAAAATAAATATTTCTTCTGTGGCTTACTTTCCGCAGATTTCGGACGAAAACTCTGAGATTAAAATAAAAATGCCATGAAAAGTTTCTCACAAATCTGTCGTTCGGGATCAACTTTAAGCTCTAGGTCCCTTCACGCATGTATAAAATGATGTGGTAAGAAAAGGTCCCCGGTCAGACATCAAAAACGAAATATGAAAAAATATTTCTTCGGCGACTTCCTCTCGATTTCTGGCAAAAACTCTGAGAGTAAATAAAATTGCCATGAAAAGTTTCTCAAAAAAATCTGTCGTTCGGAGTCGACTTTAAACTGTAGGTCCCGCCACTCATATAAAAATTAGCACACACAACATAAGTGGTGTGAGAAGCTAGGCCGTAATCCTGACTGAACGGTTGTAATGGCCAATTATGTATGTAAGAAACAGAAAAGGTCTTAAAGAAAATTCCCTCATTTGCAAAAGGAAAATTATGAGGCCAAACTGATCTGATCCGATTCGATACATGCGTCCTCTTTGCAGTTATAACAACCTACTGGCCTCTGGGCCAGTTTATTACAGCTGCAGTTTCTGCAGAAGCTGTAATAAACACAACGACAGGGTGACCATAGAAGATTTTATTTGCCATTGATAGCCATTTGGGAACCTGAGAGAAGGGAGTCTTGAACTCTTGAACAGTGTTGACAGTTGACAGTATGTGTCCAGCCAAAGGTATAACTTTTTGAATGCAGAATCCATTCGTTCATAAGGAAGGCTGAGAGGTGCCAGCGAGTGTTATAATAAGGTGATGGGTACTATTGGTGTTACATTGGAACTTTAGAGGAACCAAGGAAGCTATGCTATCCTATCCTCAAGCTTTTTTAAGAAAAGTTCCTTACTAAAGGGTACCAAAAACCCTTAAAAAAAATTTTTTTTTTTTTAATTTAAAATTCTTTGATTATGACATCCTTTAAGCCTATTTAAGTTTTAAAATTTAATATCCTTTATTCAAGCAGGCAAATAAGGATATGCCTTAATTACGTAAACTGCAGTTGTTAGTGACAAAAGAGGAAAAAAAAGGGTTAATTTTTTAACGCTTTTTTTTTTGCCCATTGTTAGCGAGCACTAGTGTGAAGCACTTACTGGCAAAGGGTTTTCACACAACAAAAAAGAAAAAAAAAAAAAAAAAAAAAAGGAAGAGAGAAAAGGTTAAATAACCCAAGATAAGAAGCTTAAGAAGCTTGTTTGTAACGCTAATAGATAAATAAACAATAAAAACATCAAAGAATTGTGGCTCTGGTATAGGCAAAGGTAAGGAATTTAAAAACTCTTAAGTTTTAAGATTTAAGATTCTCTTTTTCAAAGGAATTTGAAATTCCTCAAATAACAGGAGATATTACTAGGCATTGAATCTTATTCGTGTTATGATTATCGTCATAACGATAAGAATCAATAGAGATTTGTTTTGAAGGCACACAATAATACAATAATGTACGGAGCTAAACGTTGCTATTGTTTGTTACCCATCCCTGGCATTTAAAGACGGCAATTCATTGATTCATTCAAAAAGGTATACCATTTAGTCATTCATTCAATCATTCACTCATTCAATCATTCATTCAGTCATGCAGTCAATTCTTCGTAAATACAACAAATACTATGACACACAATAATAAATAAAAATGTCCTTTTTTTTTCGTCCTCTTTCGTCTTTCCCCTTTGTGCTCTTGTTATTGTAGAGAGATATAGACAGTCATAGAGACAGTCATAGAGACAGACAGCCAGCCATAGAGACAGACATACATATTCAATAACAGGGGTTAGTTTTTATTGTATTGAATTGGACAATAAAATGTAAGTAAAAGAAGGAAGGAGGAGAAAGAGTAGAATGAAGCTATAGAAGCAGTTTTTCTTCTTCTTTTTTGTTATAAAAATTCATAGAACGTAAAATAATATCGCCCCGTAATAGTAGTTGATTGTATGGACGTTTTTATTGACTTCTTTTAGTATTTTTTTTTCAACGTTTAACCGAGTGCGTAGTTGTATAGGGTGGGCCATTTAAAAGTTTCAATTTAAAAAGGTTGCAAGAAAACAAAAACGGCTGGTCTCACTTGATCGCACCAATTTTCGTGGACATTTTCGAGTATATGGAGTCCAACCTCGGCAATGGCATCGCGAATGTTGACCTTCAAATACTCAATTGTCTCTGGTTTGTAGGTAGAATACTTTTCTTTAACGGTGCCCCACAGCAAATACAGTCCAACGCTGTCAAATCTTGGCTTTTTGACGGTCAATTGACATCACCATTTCGATTAATTAAACGGCCATCAACCGTTTGACGAAATAAATCGATGAAGCATGAGATGTGTGGCAAGTGGTGCCAATTTGTTGAAACCAAATATCGTTCACATCAATTGACATCCGCATTTCCACTAATTAAACGAACATCAAACGTTTGACGCCATAAATCGATTGTGGCATGAGATGTGTGGCAAGTTGCATCATTCTCTTGAAACCAAACATCATTCACAACAATACCATGAAGACCGGGTACAAAAAAAAAATCAGTTATCATGATGCGATTGGTGGCTCGATTAATCGTAATGATCAAGCCTTCCTCATTTTCAGGGAAATATGAGTCAATGATGCTTACGCTCCATAAGCAGCACCAAACAGTCACTCGTAATGGGTGCATTGGCTTCTGTAAGATCACGTGTGGGTTTTCTGAGCCCCAAATAAGGCAATTTTCACCAAGATGAAAATAAGCTGCATCCGATGATGAGGATTTTCTTTGGCAAACTCGACAACATCGTACAGTTTCTCGTTGATCCATCTATGGAAGCGAAAACGAAGCAGATGGTCATGCGGCTTCAACTGTTGAATTAAATGCACTTTGTAAAGCGACGTAACAAGATCTTTCGCGCAAAATGCGACGCAAACTGGTGCGGGAAATGTACAATTCATGAGAACGATGACCAGTTGATGTAGATGGAGCGTCATGCACGCTCTCAGCCACAGCTTGGACATTTTCGGGTGTACGGTCTGTAGGAGCACGCTAACGCCTTGACGCATTAATAACGCAACCAGTTTCGCGAACTTTAGCAATAAACTTGCGTATACCGGGCACTGTTGGTATTTCTTTGCGACCAAATTTTGTACGATATTTTCATGCAACGTCCGTCACCAGTTGTCTTGGTTTGGAAATAAATTTCAAATAAATCCCAAGGTTGTTCAGGAGTAAGTCAATTCATTACGTCTGGTGGAGATGATATTCTGAATTTTTTTGACAGAATAGAGTGGCATACGAATTGTCAAATTCAAAATAATCGAAATGGTTCAAAATTAAACCGATAGATGGCCCACTCTGTATATAAGTGTAGCGTTTGAATGTGTTGGCCTCCTCCTGTTTACTGCCACTTAAAGCATTTGATATCTTTCTGGATATGAATGCATTCTAAATGTCATTGTCCAATTGTGGACAACAAAAAAAAAAAAAAAAAAAAAAAAAAAAAGATATCCTGCAACGGGCAGTAGCTGCAACAGCATCATGAATGCATTCAAGTACAATGATACTTTCGAAATAAAACAACAACAAAAAACAAATCGTTTAATAATAAAAAATGATTGCATCGAGTATTGTAGTATGCAAAATGCATTTTCAAGTGTTTGACACTTGAAAGTGAAATGAAGTTGAAAATGATTTTTTCTTTTGTTTTCTTTTTTTTGTTTCTTTTGTTTGTTTTTTTGTAATTTAAAAGAAATCGAATTCATTGAATTCTGTTTTACCCCCTAAATTTATTTTATAAAATTTTTTTTTACACTCTCTTCACTTACCTGAAACAAATGATATTTCGGAGAGCATTATCCATTTGACAGCAAAATAAAGATTAATTTTTAAATATTTGCCCACACGATGATGCAGCTTAATGGTAACATCACGTGCATGATCCATTATTGTATCGGGCATGTAGGAAAAATGGACGGGTTCACCAGAAAAGTGACGGCCACCAATGCTAAAGAATACTTTAGCATGGACAAAAACCTAAAATTATACAAGAGATTTAAAAAAAAATAATTATTTACGTTGAAGTAAAAATATAGAAGCTTTAAATTGTTAACAATTTTTTCATTACACCATACGTCTGAATTACAAAAACTACAAAGCTTGCTTACGTAACTGATTATTACAACACTTTAGTCAGGTTTACAACCCAGATTTTCACACCTAGTCACTCATGTTGCTTGTGTAAATTTTATCCAGTTCATAGTTGAACCTGAGCCAAAGATCTGAGAAACTTTACTCTGAGAGTTTTTGTCAGAAGACTGCTGAGAGGAAATCGCCCAAAGAAAAAGGTTTATCTATGTTTCGATTTTGTTCGAGATGTCTGAACCAGAAGTTACCAGGAGTTAGTTTATGCAATTATTTACGTAGGGTAAATAGGTTAAGAATAGATAGGGTCGGACTGACGGGGATATATGCCTGACAAAATATGCTTTTAACATAACAAGAGTTCATCTAAGGAACTTCACAATAACTTCTGCTGAATTTTATTGAGAAAAAACATTTTCACTGTTTTTATCCGATACTGGGCACTCAGAGTATATTCACTATTATTTACACGAGGTAAACAATACAAATACATATGATACAAAGTAAAATAACAGAAGTTTCTTATGATTTTAAAAGTTCTAGTGCGTAAATACGTTCTATAAATATTTATTTCCATTGGGTATGTAATGGGTAAGCAATATATTAAACTTATAAATATTTCATTATACGACGTAAAGAATTGCAAAACATATGATACAAGTTTCCTATAAAGTTTTCTTTGATTTTAAAAATTCTATAGCTTCAGTTGTTTGCAAAAATGAATATTTACATTAGGTATGTAATGAGCAAACGATATATTTCATTATAAAGTTTTTATTACACGACGTAAACAATTCCAATACATTTGATACAAAATAAAATTTTGTAATATCTTAGAAGTTTCTCATGATTTTAAAACGTCTCGTGCTTTAATTTGTTCTAAAAACATTTATTTACATTAGATATGTAGTGGGTAAACAATATATTATGCTTTTAAATATCTTATTACACGATGTAAACAATTCCAATACCTACGATATAAGTTTCCTATGAAGTTACCTATGATTCAAAAAATTTTTGTACTTAAATACGTTCTATAAATAATTATTTACATACCCCATATAATAGATAAGCAATATATTTGGTCTATAAATAATTTATTACACGAGGTAAAGAATTCCAATACATACAATACAAAAAAATCTTAAAATCTTATAAGTTTGCTATGATTTGAATAATCCTATCACTTAAATACTTTGTATACGTTACGTATTGAATGGGTAAACAATGTAGTTTACTTATAAATATTTTATTACATGATGTAAACAATTCATTTACATACGAAATAAAATAAAATTTTGTAAAATCCTAGAAATTCCTATGATTTTAAGTGTTCTTCGGCTTAAATCCTTTTTAAAAATTATTGTTTACATAGGTAAACAATATATTTTACTTAGAAATATTTTATTACACGACGTAAACAATTCCAATACATGTGTTACAAAATAAAATTTTGTAAAATCATAGTAAATTCCTATATTTTTAAAAGTTCTTCAGCCTAAATCCGTTTTAATAATAATTGTTTACACGGGTAAACAATGTATTTTACTTATAAATATTTTATAGCATGACGTAAAGAATTGCAATACATACGATAAAACATAAATTTTTCGAAATCTGTGAAGTTTTCTATGCTTTTTAAAAATTCTGCAGTTTAAATTCTTTTAAAAAATAATTGTTTACATGGGTAAACAATGTATTTTACTTATAATTATTTTATTCACCGATGTAAACAATTCAAATACATAAAAAAAACATTTCTGAAGTTTTCTATGCTTTTTAAAAATTCTAGAGCTTAAATGTGTTCTAAAAA
>QOCX01000282.1:145108-155321 GCA_005959815.1 Sarcophaga bullata | reverse complement strand
GGATATTAAGTTTCGGGCTCTAACACGCACTGCTAGTGACTAATGGCCGTGGGGAGGTTTGACAGAGTATTTTTATGAAATTTTTCTTTGCCTGAAACTTTAATAATTTGAATAAATCAATAAGAAAATTTTGATAAAGTTAAAGCAATAAATAGAAGGGATTTTATGAAAAAATTTATGAATTTAAGGCGAACTAAAGTTATAGGAAAAATTAGAGAACGATTTGAAATATAGACTTCAGTATAGTACAGTATAATATTGATTACTATGGCTAGTTACAGGCTTGCACCATTTTTATCAATCTGTTATACTGCCCTCAGTCTATGTAGAATACCCCTATAACGTCTCATCTTAACATATTACCCTGACAAATTTAAAGAGAATTTCGTGCTCATCGCCAGGTGCTTTCTTAATCGATGCAATAATGCCGCACAATTTCTAGAAATGTGTCCTGATAATTTAGTTTCATCATCGAATCAACATTTTGAGTTTAGACCGCGGTTTCTAATCACAATTTCCATTAATTGTAATTCCCCAACACAAGTTTAGTTTGGCTTAAAAGGAGCCTTTGTCTTTAACTTCCCTTTCGCTGAGCATACAATCCATATATCTGGCCCCACTCTACAGAAATGTTTTCCCACCATCAGCTCATTGCCGCAGGTTTTTATGACAACATGGGATTAAGCAAAAGGGAAACATCGCCGTAGTCTAGTGGGTAGTGTGTTGGCTTATTAGACGAAAGGCCAGGGTTCGAATCTCTAGTCAGACATCAAAATCGAGATATGAAAAAAAGATTTCCAGCGGCGGCTTCCTCTCTGGCAAAAACTCTGAGAGTAAATAAAATAGCCATGTAAAGTTTCTCAAAAATCTGTCGTTCGGAGTCGACTTTAAACTGTAGCTTCCGGCACTCATGTATAAATTAACACACACAACATAAGTGGTGTGAGAAGCTAGGCCGCAATCCTGACTGAAGGCTTGTAATAGCCAATTATGTATGTATGTATGTATGTAACGTAATTTACCCTATCCAGCTAATTTAGCTTTTCCAGACAGTTACCTTGGTCTTGAGGCAAAACCATTACAGTTGAGTGCTATAATAGTGGTCTGTCCCGGTAGATCCCATCCTTTCTAACTAAGTTGAGCTGAACACTTCTTTCAATGGCAAAGCATTCTATTTTGACAATGCTCGCTATCTGTGCTTCACGAAGACTTTGGATGATTCTTGCTTTAGACTTGTTTGGCGTTATCCACACCAGAGTCTCCAAACCTCTGGTCTTCGCTGCAACAAACTTAAATCCAATAGAGCCTCCAGTGAGTTTTATGCTCGCTAGTCTGTATACCGGTATTGATAGGGCATCAGCTTAGCATTGCCAAGGTTTGTCATGAGTTGTTCAAAGCCGGAAAAATGATTCCAAATTGTGAAAATTTATTTTGAAAAGAAAAAAAAAATCGGCTAATAATGGATTAAGTAGGGTGTTGGCTCATACATCTCATTTCATACATCTTGAACAAAACGAAATATTTCTTTCATCGACCTTCAGACAGCAGACATCCACCATAAGCTTTGAGATCTGTTGTTCGTAGTCGATTTTAATCTGTAGCTTCCGCTACTCATGGATAAAGTTAACATACACAACATGAGTGGTGTAAGAAGATATGTGGTTCAGATCTGAACTAAAGGGTTGTAATGATGAATACATTAAGCGGGTACTGAAGATAATGCTACTGCCTTTAAGAAGACGCTGAAATGTCCATTCGTCGTTGTTGTTGGAACCATATAGAAAATTATAATAAACTTGGCTTCGAATTGAAGAGAGGAAGTTGCCGAAGAAATATTTTTTCGTGTTTCGTTTTATTCGAGATATCTGCTCTAGAGTTTTAACCTCAAGGCCTCACATTATCTACCAGACTATGGTGACTATCATAACTATTCTGTTATGGAACTTTCTTTAATTTCACTATCAAGTAAATAAAAAGAGAAAATAAAATTGATTCCACTAGGTAGAGTTTAATTTCATCGCTTATTCATTAACTTTTTTTAATCCGTCCAACATGTTCGCTTCAAGCATTAGCCTTTAAGTATGCAATCAAGTTCATTTCACTTTGAACTTGTTATTTAGCAACTAACGGCTTATGCTTTTCAAAACTATTTTTCTGTTGGCATTTTTATCTTCTCCTGTATCTCTATTTGGCTATTATCGTACTCTTATTTCAAGGTTGTTGTACATTACGGTTTTATGATAATGTCTTCAGACCAGACCAGACCAGACCAGACAGGCAGTTTAGACTAATTTAAGTATGTATGTATGGAGACGAATTGAATTGTATTGAGTTCAGTTTGAAACGTGGTATACGGCAGCAGCAACAGCAGCAATAAATACTGAAAAATATTTATTTATTCAACTAACCATGTTTATTTGCAAAACCATTCGAAAGAAAACTTTTTATGCCGTTTAGGAATTCAGTTGAAGTAATGCTTAGTGAGTGGGAGGGGAGAGGAGGGTAGAGAACAGAAAATAAAACTTTTCTACTTAAAATGTAAAGTTTACAATAATTTTTGATTATTGGCACAATGCCAAATGAAATCGATGAAGTTCTTACAATTTCTGTTTATTTTTTTCAAGTTCTTACCCCCCACCAACTTTTTTTTTTTTTTTTTGTTGTCTTCCTGTGTACAGCTAAAGCTATGCCATATTCCTGTCATTTAATGTTAAAGTCTTGTTGGGTTGCAGCTAAACGGAGGGGAATCAAGGTCCATAAACAGACATTTATCTCTCTTTCCCTCTCTCTCTCTCTCTCTCTCTCTCTCTCTCTCTATCACTCTCTCTCTCTCTGGGTATTTTCCTTCTCTTTCGTTTAACTTTGCGTATATTCACACTTTTTTGTGGCGGAAGTTTGTCTATACAAGGGAAATTTGAAAAATTTTCAAAATAAGCATTGAATTGTATGCCAGTGTTGCCATAAATTATCATATTGGTAGCATTAAAATAGCTAAAGCTGTAGTACTACAAAATTACTGAATATTTTTGCTTTTTTTTTTCAAACAAAAGTTTTGGTTATCCCCTCTTCCCTTTCTTGTTTTCATTGTCTTGGCTGGTTGAACTTCATTTATTATGGCGCTGTTCATTTGGTATTTTTTTTTTCATTGCAATTCGCTGTTTTATTACGGGCTTGCTTACTTGTCATGCCATTCTGCTAAAGAATGACAAACAAATGCTCAAGTATTTATAAAATTTTTTTTTTTTTTGTATTTTTGCCCGGGTTTATTGATGAGGAAATTATTTATTTACCAAAACGGGTAAAGACTCACACCAAATCAATGAAAATAATAAAAAAAAAAATTAATTTTGGCTTCCAAATATTAAGCAGACTGTTGGCAACATTTTCCATAATTTCAGGGGTAAGCTAAAGAAAGAAGACAAAAACGTTAGGCAAACAAACCGCCAAACTTTTAAGGAGTCTAACAGTTAGACAGTTAAACGGAATATTGTCAGGGATGTAGGGATGTTAATGTAAATTCCCTGTTATTTATGGCATTGAATCATTTGAGAAAAGCTATCAAATGTTTTATTTTTTTTTTTTAATAACTTTTTTTTTTATTATTTTATTTTGTTTTTGTTTTGTTTTGTTGTAAAGGGACAAGGACAATACAATGTACCAGGAAAACATTAACAGCTAAAAAGTTGTTAATGTACTATTGATGTCATTTTCATTTCTTTATTTATTCGTTGCTGTCTTTCTTTCTTACTTTTGAATACAGCCTGGATTATTTGCATGTCCTTCAAGGCATGCAAATCACAACAGAAAACATTTTTTTCTTTAGAATCCCTAAAAAATATACGAAAAAACAGCTGACAAAGCAAAAAAAAAAAACTTTGTTTGAAACTCTTCATAAAACTTTACTGATAATCTTTAGTTATTTATCAACGAAAAGAAAAAAGGGAATTTTAAAGGAAAATAATTTCTTAAAAAAAAAGAAGATAATTTAAGCGTTAATAATTCAAGGTATTGGCAATCATTACTTGCCTACTTACTTTAATTGTCATTACAATCCTTTAGTTAGGATTACATTCAAGCTTCTCACACCACCCATAGTGAGAGTGTCAATTTAAAAGAATCACTGCCTTGGCAACATGTTTACCCTCAAAGATATTTGCAGAAGACCGGTTGGAAAGTGTTCGTCGAAGGAATTATTTTTTTAAATTCTGTTTTCAATGTGTTAGTTAAGGGGTCTCGTCAAGTACACTAGCCCGGCAGGTACTTAACTCCAGTGACTTTGATTGCTAATCATTAAATACAATACTTTCCTAATTTTCTGGCAACATATGGACTCCCCAACAGAAAAGCCCGCTTCATTTTTGAGGCCAGTAATGAATGAAGAAGATTTTGGAAACTTAATTTGGTTAGAGGCTACTGCATCCATGCAGTATCTTTTTCAATGGATAAAAATGATAGTCTGACGGAAAGGTTTGCATATTACGTCGCTAAGACAAGGCTTTCAAACAATAATACAACAACAACAAACATTCCTTGATATTATGTCAGAAATATTATCTTCTTCACAGCTCTGTGACAAATGCATGGAAAACCCCACAAAAAAAATCTATTCTTTCTCTTTCCAGATCAGTCCAGCGGGGTCTAATAATAGTGCAGTTAGTAACTCCAACCAGGGAGAATAAATCGTTAAGTAGAAAGCATCTCAAAACAAGAAACTAGTTTTAAGGCTATAAGAATACACTTGCCGATGGCGTATATCGATGTAAAGTTCATAGACGTCTTTGTCCTAGCCTAGCTGTTCGAATAAGAATACTTTTTAGACCAGACACCAATACACAAAAAGCCGCTTTCAACATGAGAATGACCTGCAGATGGAAAACACTGCAATGGCTAGGTTGCCTATATGAAAATCTAATGTCAGTGAAAATATGAGCATATGCCGTAGCCTACTGTGTCGAGAATTTTACCGCCACCAATGTATACCGAAAGAGACTTCCTGTAAACCTCTGGCTTATTAGATCAGAAGTCCCTATTAAATTTTTATTCTCCTATCGTTTACTTGTAGCGTTCCCGATCTATCAGTCAATAGTGATACTGGTTTTTATAAACACAGTTCTCGAAAAGATAGGATCGTAAAGCTAGATAGGCTTTATCATGGGCTTATAGAGCCAGTAGGCTGATAACAAATCTACGCCTCAATATCGTGCATTTTGGAAGTGTAAAGTTCTCTTAAATAAGCAGAAGAAGTTCAAAGGAGAACAGTTTACTGCCCGCATTCCATGTCAATCAGTCGATATTTATGCCGGTTTTTATACACATTTCAGCAAAGAATAGCATCGTAAAGCAAAACAAGCTCTATCATGACCTAATAGAGCCAGTAGGCTTCGTAATCTGAAGTTTTAGAGGCGTGTAGTTCTCTTGCATAAGCAGAGTTGGTGGATGTTGGAGATCGACAATTTGCGACACATAAACCATACGACCGACCAGATTCAGTTTTTTTTTTTTCTAAGTTTCAAGACTTGATTCAGAGTTTTTATTCTTCTTCTTTTTTGTCCTCTTTTTGTTCTTGTTCTATAGCATGATTGCAATGAATCCAATGAGCCCCAAGCGTAATTAGACTTGTCATCAAGCTAGTAAACATCTTCAAACCTTACTTTACGTAATCTATGGTTTGAGAGCACCTCACGGGAAGGATGAGCGAAATAAAAACTGATTACAAAACTGTTTACATACATACATACATATTTGATCATTACAACCCTGTAGTCAGGATTACGATCTAGCTTGTCACACCACTTATGTTATGGGTGTTAATTTTATGCGCAAGAGGCGGAATCTACAGTTTAAAGTCGACTCCGAACGATAGATTTTTTGAGAAACTTTCCATGTCAGCAGATTTCTAGCAAAATCTCTGAGAGGAAGTCGCCTCTCGTATTCATATTTAGCTTCGTCTGACCTGTTGTTTGATGAGTGGCCTTACGTCTAATAAGCTAACACACTACTTACTAGACTACTGTGACTATGAACTTAGCTTATCTAACCTAAGGCCTTATCGCACTTCAGGGAAAGAGTAAGCGGACCAAAATCTGTTAACAAAACTTTTTAACCCTTGGAAGATTGTGTCTATTTGCGGCATACGGAGTTATTCGTGGTTTTGATAAAAATATTTTTAAATTTGATTCCTATTGTCATATAAACAATTGCCTCTGTGAGGTTATTAGACCTTATGTTTATTCTTTTGTCTTTTTTATAGGTACCCGGCGGTACTTCATCCCTAAACTCTTGTAAATTGGAGTACGTTTTCCCTATTTTATTTGTTTTAAATATTTTTTCCCTGTATTTCATTAAAGAAACAGCATTTCGTTGATGCAAAAACCTTAGGTTTTCCTCCACAAACATACTTAATATACAGAAAATACTGAATGTACTTACCTTTGCCGAAACCATGAATATCCGTGCGGAAATTATCTTTGCCCTTTTGGCCATCCACCAGTTGACCGAGGCCATCAACATAACGATCGCCTTGTTCATAGCCGTCATAGGTTTTATCTGATAAATCGACTTCCATGCCACGTTGGACACCCTTCGGTATGCTATAGGAAACAATGCCCTCTGGAAAAAAGACAACAAAGAAAGTGAAAAGACAAGGGACATTAATAAAATTACAAATACGGAGTTATTTATAAAAAATTATTGAAAAACAAATGAACTTTAAATTAAAAACTTAAAAAAAGAGGAAACGGCGACCATGATTTCTATGTTTTATTACAAATTGCTTTAGGTGGATGGGGGGAGAGAGGAAACAAACGAGAAGTAATTTTTTTTAAAATGGTAATTTGAAACTATTTTCAATAAAATGAACATATGCTCTAAAAGTACAGGGCTGAGGGCTGTTTGAGACCAAGACAAACGACTTACATATTGCATGGAGATATTAAAGTTCAACATGATAATGGTGACGTTGGCGTTGGCGATGGCGATGACGATTTTAAGGCGCGTTGTATTTGTTTAATTCAATGGATTGTATTTTGTTTTATTTTTCTTCTTCTGTCGTTCAATAGCTTTAGTTTTTTTAGTATTTCTTTGCATTTCATTTTAATTTGTTTAAACATTTATTATAACACACACACAACACATCCTTCCAGTTTCTTTGTATGTCTAGCTAGTCGCATATCATATTTCCTTTGAATATTGAATTTAAAAGTGAATAAATTTTTGTCTCTTTATTGTTTAACGAGGGCTTTTCTTATTTATTTCGTATACATTTCGTATACATTTCGTATACATTTCGTATACATTTCGAACAGAAAAAGGGGGAAAAAGTTTTTTGTATTGTATTCAGCGTACGAAATATTTCAATGTCATTGGAAATTTATTTAAAATTGATTTGTTTTTCTACTTCTTCCAGTAATTAATTTCATTAGGAATTTCTAATACACCGACAATGAACACATGATTCATATTGAAAAAGGCTGAAGAAATTTTTAAAAGAGAAATAATTTAAGATTTTTTCCATATGCCTTTAAAATCGTGCGCCATATTATATTGCTCTTCAAAGATCGAATATAGTTCCTTAACACTAGTCTGTAACTCTAAGTCTCTTCTTCATATAAACGCTATAACCTTAGATTCCTAACCTTGGATAAGGTAAGTCTAGTGACTGGTCGGTTTTACAGTAAATTTGCCAAAGAATGGGTTTTAAAGATTAAAGGCAACAATGACGTTGTATGGTTGTATAAATCTTTGAAAGAAGTATTGAGGGACACTATAGAATCTGCTCTTAGCGGTGCTAAAACAGTATAGTAGTAGTAATACTAATAGCAGTAAGCATAGTAGTAGTACTAGCAGTAGTAGGAGCAGCAGTAGTAACAGTAGTATAGTAGTAGCAATAGTAGCAGCAGTAGTAATAGTAGTATATAGTAGTAATACTAATAGTTGTAATCAATAGTACTAGTAGTATTAGTAGTAGTACTAGTAGTAGTAGTAGCAATAGTAGTAGTTACTAGTAGTAGTAGTAGCGCTAGTAGTAGTACTAGTAATAAATTGTAACAATAGTATGTAGTACTAGTAGTAATAGTAGCAATAGTAGTAGTACTAATAGTAGTAGTAGCAATACTAGTAGTACTAGCAGTAGTAGTACTACTAGTAGCAGTTCTAGTAGTAGTAGTACTAGTTAGTAGTAGTAGCAATAGCAGTAGTACTAATAGTATTAGTACTACTATTATAAGATATAGATTTCTACTTCATGACTTAGGTCTACTATGCCTATAGCATCCGGGCCTTCAATCAAAATAGTTAAACTTCCCAGCTTCACACTGCCAACTTAACTACTTTTTAATTTTCTTTAAAAATAAAATTTCCTGTCAAATATTTCAATAGACTTAACAAAAATTCTTTCAATATTTCGTTTCTTTTTAGCAAAAACAAAACACCGTGTGCCAGACTAATTAATAGAAATTAAGCAAATCTTATAAACAACGACTACAACCAACAACAACTAACAATAATTAAAAAGCAATTTTTCGTTTCTAATATTTTTCTAAAATGAATAAAAAAAACTTTAAAGTTTTTCATTTCATTTCAATGTTTAATTTTGTAAACAAAACAAAAACAAAAACAAAAGAAAACTGTATTGAAGGTTTTCCGTTATTTATTATTTTTTCACCATTTTGTTTATAAATATTGCGTGCAGACATTAAATCAGACAATAACCTGCCGCCAATGTCGTTGTTTTGAGCAGATCTACCTATTTTTGCTTGTTTTCTTTCATTTTTTTTTTTGTTTTTTTTCTTTTTTGTTTTTTTTCCTTTCCCCTTTCACCTTTAAAAAAAGGTTCGTTTTTTTTCTGTGAACAATAGCTCAACGTTTTTATTACAACTAAATGGCGCCATATTATAATACTTGGCATGCAATTGTCCTGGGGGGTTTTTTTAAATACCAGAACTTTTGTATAAAAACTTGGAAGGAAAATGTAGAGACCTGCCCTATTCAGCAAATCATGTTCATGTTTTTTGATGGCAGACACAAATTTCGCCAATAGACAGAAATAATAATTACCCGATTAGATGTGATTGCAAGAACAACAAAAATGAAGTGAAATGAAGTGAAGCGAAATGAAAAGAACATGCAAAATGGATTTTTAATTGCATATTTCATCATAAAGCATATGTTATTATAAAAAAAAAACATTTTTGAAGCATATCTTAAAATGCGTCAATATAAGCCAGTAATATTCGGTTATTTTGGATCCGTACAAGATCTACGTGAATGGCATTAATTGTGTACATTCTGGAAAAGAAACAGAAAGGAAGTTAAAGAATTGAGTGAAGTCAACTAAGTGAAGATGAAAGTATTCCCCTCAGGGAGCATAATAAATCTCAGAAGAGTGAAAATATAGGCCTAGCATTAGTAGTAGAACTAGAAGTAATAGTAGCAATAGTAGTAGCAATGGTGGTAGTAGCAGTATTAGTAACAGCAGTATAGTAGTAGCCATTAGAATAGTGCAAGTAGTAGCAATATTGGTAGCACTAGTAGTAGCAATAGTAGTAGTACTATCAGTAGTAGTAGCAGCAGTATTAACAGTAGTATAGGTAGTAGTAATACTAATAGTAGTAGCAATAGTAGCGTAGTAGTAGTAGCAATAATAGTAGTACTAGTAGTAATAGTAGCAGTAGTAGTAGTACTAGTAGTAACAGTAGCAATAGTATTGGTACTAGTAGTAGTCTAGAAACTATATAAACAATATGGCAATAACAATAACAATATCTATATAAACTATATAAACAATACTACTACTAGTAGTAGTACTACTATATACAGAATATAGACAGAGACCTAAAACACTCACAAAAAATATACCAGGGTATTCAAACCTCTTCCACTCAGAGTACAATACAGCAATTTCAGCGATATTGTTTCATAAAAAATTAAGTTCTTATTCTCCTGTTGAGCTGTACCTGTACCGCGTCGAATCAGATCTACTATCAACGTAATATCTGAACCTATTACACTTGCACTCCTGCATTTTTCGTGAAAACCATTCCCCGATATGTCCATAAAGGTATTAGATTGGAAAATGGGGATTATATCATCAATCCAAGGAGAATTCGTTCTAAGAAAGTGCATAAGACATCTCGTTTAAACCAATATCGCTATGCTTAGGAACTCCAATTAAAAAACGCCATGAAATGTTTCTCAAAAATCTGTAGTTCCCGTC
>QOCX01000282.1:120474-145092 GCA_005959815.1 Sarcophaga bullata | reverse complement strand
CATGCGTATAATTAACACACACAACATAAGTGGTGTGAGAAGCTAGATCGTAATACTAACTGAAGGGATGTATTAGACTAGAAGAGATAATAATTTGACTGGGAAGGCTCTGGAACCTTATGAATTCAATGCATGATAGCACAACAGATTAACTCAAGTGGGAGCTTTATGTGACTAAGTACCTTTTTTTCGATAGTACCATAGGCATATAGTACTAATCGATAGTACCATTAAGGTATGTTTTGAACTTAAACGTTTGGAAATTTGTTTTATTAGCTGAGCAACGGTAAATTTGTAGTTGTATTCGTATTAACGGGCTATTAAGAAGGGCTTTCTAGAAGCAAAATAGTACCTGTTTAAAAAAAAAAAAGTACCAAGAAGTACCAAAATTTGTAAAATTACTCTACAACAACAAAAACAATCTTTTAATGACTACACATGGCCGAAATACAACTGCTTAGCATCTGTGTTTAGAATATGACAAGCAAACAGCGATTATTTAATGCCAGTAATTATAAAAAACAAGCTCTAGGCCTGTTGTTTAACTTGATAACAAAATCAACTGAACATGTTTCATTCAATTCATCATAATGTTGTGTTATTTGAAAGTCAGTATTGAAATAATTTTTTTCTACTGCTTTCTGTTGATAGGATATGTTGTAAGGACATGTCATTTGCGTATCATTAACTTTGCCTTATGCTCCATTAAAAAATAAGCTGACTATGCCATATAAATATGGTATGTACTCGTATGTGTACTCGTATAGTATAGTATGAGGTATAACTGTATTGTGTTGTATTGTAAAACCTTGTATTATTTCATATGCAAATTAATCAAGATAACACGTTATTCTCGTGTATCCTTCATATATCCTTCGACAAGTAAAGAAATTCTTTTTTTTCTCTCTGCCTGTTATTCATATTGTTTACACAGGTAAAGTAAATGTTTAGATGGGTAGATGATGATGGCAAATAATCGTAATAATTTTATGATGTTGTAAAACGTGCCTAATGTCACTAAACAAAAAAAAAAATTATACAACAACAATAACAACAACAACAATAGAAGAATTTTATATGAATGTTGTTTAGAAATATTCAACACATGCATGCAAGAAAGAAATATGTGCTCCTGGTTGGCTTCTGCTCTGGTCTGGTCTGTGACTTTAAAAGGAAAACCATGTAAAGGTATTCATTTTGTTTTGTTTTTTCTTTTTTTTTTTCTTTCTTTTAAATGTTGCCTTTATTTTGTGCCACAACTCATAATTTTAAAGGATATAAAAACGAAGTGTTATAAAAAAAAAAGAGAGAGAAAAGTCAAGCTACTGAGAATTTTTACGCATTTAAGGACTATGGCAGTGGGCGTGTAAGGGGTTTTAAAAGTGGATTTTTAAAGCGAAAAAAAGGTAGAAGGCTATTAAAAGTGCGTTTAAACAGACGATTCATGAAAGAGATAAACAATCTACACAAAAGAAATTATTTGAGAATATAAAAATCAGAAGGAGATAAAAATGGTCCTTCGAAACAGGATACACTAGCCTAAAGGTTACGTAAAGAGAAGCAAATAAAATACATACAAAGCAAAACAGAAACTTGCTTCTAGAGTGGAAAGCTTCCAAAAATATTTTTTTTGTTTGGAACACGTTACGTTCATTACAGTCTAACTTTGGTTCTGAACCTTGCTAAAAAAAAATTGGGAAGTTTAATTCCCTTTTAACCCCGATTTTTTTCTAACTTTGGTCACATTTATTAGAGTCTAACTTTGGTTCGCTAACTTTGAAACACTTTCACGTTTATTTCAGTCTATCTTTGGTTCTGAAACTTGATCAAAAAAAAAAATAAATAAATAGAGAGGTTAACCCCCGATTTTTTTCTAATCATGTCTGCAGTTTGCCCTCTGGTAGAATGTGATGTGTATTTATAGATACAAACATAACAAACATAATTGGTCATTACAACCCTTTAACCAGGTCGTTGTTGGTCGTTGATTGTATTAAAAAACAGCTCAATAGCCCTGTTTTACAGACGTTTATCCTTCTTACTTAGGATTCTCAGTCATATGGACTTCTAGATCATCAATCATACGGACTCTTGCTAGATTTTTGGCATGAAATTCTCAATCATATGGACTCCTGTTAGAGTGCTTACTTGAGATTCTCAATCATGTGGAGTTATGGTGGAGTTCTTACATGAGATTGTTATTCAAATGGACTTCTACTGGACTTCTTAAATGAAATTCTCAATCATGTGTACTTCTACTGGCCTTCTTACATGAGATTCACAATCATTTGAACTCATGCTGGACTTCTTACATGAGATTGACAATCATATGAAGTCACGTTGAACTTCTTACGTGAGAATCTCAATCATGTGGTCTTCTGCTGGACTTATTACATGAAATTATCAATCATGTGGACTCATGCAGCACTTCTTTCATGAATTTCTCAATCAAATGCACACATGCTGGACTTCTCGCTTGAAATTCTCAGTCATATGGATTCATGCTGCACTTCCTACATGAGATTGACAATCATTTGAACTCACGCTGTACTTCTCAAATGAGTTTTCTCAATCATAAGGACTCATGCTGGACTTCTTACATAAGATTCTCAATAATATGAACTCACGCTGGACTTCTTACCTGAGATTCTCAATCATACCGATTTATAATGGAGTTTTTACATGAGATTCTCAATCTTATGGCCTCAAGCTGGATTTCATACATGAAATTCCCAACCATGTGGTCTTTTGCTGGACTACTTACATGAGATTCTCACATTCGGTAATCGCTTTGGTGTCAAATGGTCGGAACTTTTTAAAGACCTCTAGGGAATATCCTCTATGGGGATATGAATGAAGTATGAGTGCAGTATGAATGCTGTAAAGCCCCAGTTGTCTAATACGTACTGTGTTAACTTTTTAGATGAAATGAAAGAAATATTTCTTCTACTGCTTCCTCTCTGCAGACAAATAAAATTGCCATGAAAACTTTCTCAATGATCTATCGCTCAGAGTCGACTTTAAACTGTAGGTTCCGCCACTCATGTATAAAATTATGACACACAACATAAGCAGTGTGAGAAGCTAGATTATAATCCTAACTGAAGGGTTGTAATTGATCAATTATGTGTTGTGAATGTATTTTCACGTTGTCTAGCAATATAAGAAGCAAAGGACACCAAATCGATATTCGTTTTGTACCAACGATTATAAGCCCCTTCCATGCAGTTCAATAAAACTTTATTTATCATTAGCCATTAAGATTTTCTATTTATAAAAACGTAAATTACTACTTAATTATCAAATAGTTTTGGATTTGTTTTGTTTCCTATTTTTTTCAATTCCATATTCAGCAATTAGATTTTAATCGCCATTAGTTGTGTTGTGTTTTAATATTTACTTTCCATAGGTTGCCTATATAAAAAGGACACCATTTTTGCCTTTTTTGTTCGTATAATGTTAACTAAATTACATTATAATTACCACAAATACAATATTTAATCTAATTAACCATAATTACTATAAAATGCTTTACTTTATGAAATTTTATAGAAATTGGTCCCTTTTTTTACTACAAAATACATGAAGGGACAATAAAACGGCACACGACATGTGTTAAATTCTACAACAACAAAAAAACAAATTTAAACGTTCGAAAAACAAAAATAAAAACTAATAATAATAATGAGAGAATAATTTTCAAGGATATTTAATATTTAATCATAAGTATTGAATGTAATTGTAGAAGGATGTAGGAGGTCGTGTACTGTTACATGGAGAGTACTTAGGAAATAGTACTTGAAAATGGTACTATTTGAAGAAGTACGTAAAAAAAAGGACTTAAAAAGTTCTTTTTCAAAAGGACAATTGTATTGACAACTGGTATGATGTACACTTCAATGAAAGCAAGGCTTATGCTATAAACACAATAAACGCAACGTGGCAAACGCAGCAATTTTGCAACGACAATTTGCTTGTTGTTGCATATATACACCCATGTATTCTATTTTTAAGTGATTGCTGTCTTTGCTGTTTTGGGTTTATTGTGTGTATAGCATTATGCTGCAAAGTCGGACTCATTGTTACAACTAAGATGATGCAGTAGGATGTTGAGCTACTGTTGCAGAGAGAAAAGTACCTTTACATATCTCTTGATACCCAAACAGGGCTACCCCGTAATAATCAGACTTCATTAATAGCATCACAAGGCATAGGCCTTTATCGTTTTTAAAATGTATGTCGGCATAGTCTAGTAGGTAGTCTGTTGCTTTTCTAGATGTGAGGCCGCGGTTCAAGCCTCGAATGTGAAACATATATTTCTCTCGCGACTTCCTCTCAGCAGATTTCTGGCAAAATCTCTGAGGGTCAATAAATATGCCATGAAAAGTTTTTTCACAAATATGTCGTACAGTGTCGGTTTTAAACTGTGGGTCCCCTTCTCATGTATAAAATTAAAACACACACAACATGTGGTAGAAATTAGATCGTAACTTTAACTGACTGACCAATTAAGTATGTATGTAAGCTTAGACCACGCTTATACCGCAAAGAACTCAGAACTCAGTAGCCATGAGGGACTATGCAGTTTTCAACTTCGTCTTGGTGGAAGTTCTAAGCAAGACGGACATTCAAGAGCGTGGCATTATCTTTTGCGAAGAGTGTAGTGTGCTTATGTGCTCACATGACACCGTTATCAACATTCAGTTATGTGTAGCGGGAGTTAGTATGGATGGATCTGTCGGTAAGCGAGATCTTACCGAAGTACATACTGCCGATAGGTGATAGATGATCGCAACTGACGGCCCACAACTATAGCTTCGATGTTGACAAGTCATTATTTGCCTTGTCTCCGCTATTATGGGAGAAAAAATGATGCAATGATGTACCACTCTTGCTAACAGATGTGATTATGGTTCCGATAGCTAATTGAATATCAAAGACCTTTGACGAGCGATGTTATTATTGCTCTACAAGCCGCATAACCACCCCGAATCTTTATGAACCAAAAGCATGATTGGTGTTGCTCATGGATGCAGCTGCTTTCAGGAGAAATTCGGAAATGACTTACGAATATGAAACAAAAGTAAACTTTATAAGCTTTTCAACATGTCTGACGTTCAGCGGATTTATGCTTGAAGTAAAGAGGATGTTATGCCAAAATGCAGAACACGAACTTGTCTGCGTTGGAAGTAGCAAATTCTGTTAACATAACCAACAGATGAAGGCACACGCTGTACTGAAGCCAGACATGTATGATGTTCAGTGGATTTGTCCTTGATATGCAAGAGAATGTTGTGCCAAGACGCAGAGGACGTTGGAAGAAGTAAATTCTGTCAATGTAACCAATGGACAAAGACGTGTGCTAAGCTAAAGCCAAGTGCTAAGAAGAGCAGAAATCAGACAAATGGATTGTTAAGGTCAATTAACTAAGAAAGTGTAAGAAAACTTAAATACGAGGAATAAGAACAGATCAGAACAGATCCCAATAGGCCTCGAATGAAGTTTTCAACAATTTTTAGAGCAATGTAAAGGATGGCATACAGAATGCTCCACCAACACAGAAGTACAGGAAATCCTTTTACTTTGTACCACAAAGGCAAGGTTAATCCAGTAGGCAGTCTAGATTCTGTAAAGATATTGCAAAGTCGGCATTTTAATACAACTGCTGCAGTACCAATGAGAACAACTTCCAAGAGAGTACGATGGAAGCCACTAATTGTTGTTAATGTCAGCCTACAGTTTAATAGTTTTATTCTCTAGTGACATAAAGAAACATATTAAACAGGGGTAATAGGCTGACACTTTAACAGATCCCATATCATATCAGTGAACAAAGATATGAGCTTGCCAACATGGAAGCTTGACGCAACTCTAATGGAGCAAAAAATTGTGTTTTTTTCAGTTTTGTTCGAACAATAGCATGGCACACGTCAATCGTAAGAAGCTTGAAGCTTTAAGTAGGGTAAGATAAGGTACAATATCTCATAATATGAATCAAAATATTGATGAACAATTTTGGTGAAGAATGTTGTGATTAAGTTAGTGAACAAAAGAAACTGAAAAAGTACTTTTTTTATAACATATGCCATAAGAAAAAGTACTTTTTTTTTCAAAAAAGGAAAAATATTTGTTCTGTTTACCCATCACTAGCATGTGTTCTTCTGTTTAAAAAATAGTTTTTAATAGTTTTAACAGCACTTATGTTAGTCCTTTACAAACAAGATATCCTTTGTATTGCTTAGCATACAAATAAGATTCCTTTTTGCGTTTTAAAAGTCGATATAAGGGAATATGTATGCAAGTAAGCCAGCCATTGTTTAAACTTTATTTTCATTTTTATTTTTTTTTTTTTCTATCACTGTTAAATACACTCCCTTCCTCGTACTCTCTCTCCCTCTCTAACTATCTATCTCGTTCTCTCTGTTTTAACAGGATTATTATTAGTTTTGAATAATTTATGCAGCCCCATTAACATTTTTTACACACACACAAACAATTGTACATGTGTTGGAAGAGTTGGTAGGTTTATACATGCCATAGTATGAGTATGAGTGGTGAAACGTGTATGCATGCGTGTATAGGATAATTATCGGTAATTACATGCGTGTTATTGTTGTTTTAACGTTCTTTTGTCTATATGTGTGTGTGTAATTTTACCGAGAGATGTCTATATGTCTGTGTGTGTAATTTTACCGAGAGATATGTATGTATGTGTGTATGTATTATTTGTTATTGTTTATTGAGCATTGTTTTGGAAAACAACAAGTAATTGTTTTAACAAAAGGCGTAACAATTCAATATTTAAAATACAATAAAACAACAATAACAGCAACAACAACAACAAATACTAAAAAAAATAAAATCGAAAAAGAACGATAAAAGAAGAAAAAAAAAACATTCTGTGATTACACGTGTGTAATTAAATTGAAAAACCCATTGGAAAACAAAGGGAAAAAAAATTAATAGCTTCTGTTGTTTTTAGTTAAAATAATAATTTTTTGTTGTTGTTTGTTTTGTTGTTTTGAGGGCAAAAATAGGTTTTTGTTTGTATTCCAAAAAAATTAAAAAAAAAAATTAAAAAAAATTAAAAGAAAAATAAAACATTTATTATAATAAATTATTTTGTTGTTAATGTTTTAAAGTAATTACGGTTTATTAATTATGCAGCAATAATTCAAAATATTGGTTAAATTATAACAATAATTTGCCTTATCAGGTAATGGTTTAATTTGTGGTAGATTTCAATTTTTAGGAAAAAACACGAAATTAAGACACATTTTCGTTAAAATAACTTGGAATACGACAAACTTCACCCCTCCCCATATTGCCTTTTGTTTAAATTCATTCAAATCATATTAAATTTTACTCTCAATCTTCTTAAAATAAGAGCGTTAATCGTACAAATTGTATGAATTTTTTCCATGCCATAGTTAATCTAAAAATCAACGCTCTTTGAACGAAACTCTAGTAGAATGCCAAAAATAATTCATAATCGGGAAACAAGTCACTTTATTTCACTACAGTCTATCCGTTGAGGCATTGCGAAAAAACTGAAACGAAAGACTTATTGCTAGTGCTATACCCTACTGGCAATGGTGGATACTTTCAAACTTGCATAAATCTGTCTAGAAACCTTCAAATAGACTTAAGCCATAGGTTCGGTTGTTTTATTTGGAGTATCTTACTTACATAACAGTCCGATTTAAGACAGAAATTATACCCCCATTGTAAAACATACATAATTGTGCAACCCTTTAGTCAGGATTACTGTCTAGTTTCTCACACAACTCATGTTGTGTGTGTTAATTTTATATTATGAGTGCCGCGACCTACAGTTTAAAGTCGAGTCCGAACAACAGATTTTTAAGAAACTTTTTTATGGCAATTTTATTCGCTCTCAGGGTTTTTATGGGACATCTGCTAAAGAAGAAATATTTTTTCATATTTCGTTTTATTGGAGATATCTGAATATGAGAAATTCCAAAAAAATTATAAATAAAGATCGATTAGAGTGAATTTGATTTTGGTTTATTGGTTTGTGCCTGATCAATACAAGCATGATGCGTCATCGATTGGTTGATAAACCGTTGACGGCATTCTATGAATGATTTCTAGACCAAGTTATTTCATGAACTTTTAACGACACCAAAGTCGAGGAATTTGTTTCTTTAGAGTTTTAATAAATCATCGGTTCAAAAGCGATTTGAAAATGTTTCCTAATTTATGATCAAAAGCCTATGAGTTGTGATAGAGATTTTGTTTGTCAAGAATACATTGAAAATTGAAAGAAGACAGTAATAAAGGCATCAAAATCTGTTGAAATGTAACGGTTTAAATCTCGTAAATACTGCTACTTTTAGGAACGACAATTTCCTATTAACAATAGAGAATATCATATGCATTTTTCACAATTATTTTATTCTGTTCATACTTCAATCAGATTTTGTCTGACAACTTCTAGAATGTTAATGTTAATTTGTTTGTCTTTTCCTATGTAGTTTTGTTATTGTAATTTGAACTTTGCTGATACCTTTTGCCATAATTTGCAATTAGTTACGAGCTAAGTGACGTAAGCCTTATACTCGGTGTAATGTAACAGACTGGAATCTCTGGAGAGAATCGAACTTAAGAGCGTCACGCTAGTAGTCCAGCGTACTACCCACTAGGCAGCCAGGGTACCATGATATGAGAATGTAAATGATAATTTTGTGTGATGGATTGATCATTTCCCATCGTATAAATGTTACTCGCACAACCCTGCCGCAGAATCCGTAGGAAATAGATGTTTAGTCATTCCGTATGAGAAGTTTTAGGCCATTTACCTCTATGGATTTAATCTTTGGAGGATTAAATTCCCGGAGACAGCAGCATTAAAGGATCTGCAGAGGAAGTATTGTTCCCACATTTTGTGTAAAAAAGAAAAACGATGGCAAGATGACAGAAAAATATTCTGAACATCACATATGATACCAAGTTCCACAAAAGACTCGCTGTGTTAAAATAAAAACCTGAATTAGACCAAGATCTCTAGATAATCATTGTAATTTTTTATTTCAAACTTAAACTCCCTCCAAATTTATTTGTAATTTATTGGTATTGGATTTCAATTTAAATTTAAAATAAAACCAAAAAAGAAACCCAGGAAATTATAGAGACTGCACCTACTTTTTATTGCCAACTTCAGACATTTACAACTTATTTTAAAATTCGCATATAAAAACCTAATAGAACCTCTCCCTACATCATTAATCATTAATTTAATTTAAAACGAAACGAAACGTATTCGTATTCCTATTCGTACTCGTACATTGAAAGCTTAAAAAGAAAAACCTGCAAACGCTCTAGCCATCCATACAGTGTTTAAAGGAGACTGCAAGATAGTCATACAAACGTATGTATGTACATACGTACATATGAACATACAAATAAATTTTAATCAGCCACAAAATTCAAATGTTTAATCGTGTGGAAAATAAGCAGTTAATAGAAGTATTACGAATGCAGTTTAGTTATGGATGGCGGTGTTGCTGTAGCCAAGAAAACCAAAATCTTTACTTCATTCAAACTTAATGCTGCAGATAATCGCTAGACTTACAGACAAAACTGGGCGGACAAAAAAAAAAATCTTCAAGCATTGAGTATGGTACATGGTGTTGATGAGGTGGTTACTTTGTAATAAAAAAAAAAGAAAATATAGAGGGCCAAGATAAACGATATGATGCACTATACATCCGCACACACATACATAATTGGTCATTACAACCATTCAGTTAGAATTACGACCTAGCTTCGGCGACTACAGCAATAACAACTACAGCCATTTAAGACGTATCCATTTCATCTAGTAGGCAGTTTGTTGGCTTAATATGCATGAGGCCGTGGTTTAAGCCCCTGACCAGATATCTCGACCAAAACGAAATATGAAAATCTCAGCAACAATCTTCAGTTAATAACCCAGAGAGTAAATCGTCGTAGTCTAGTAGGGAGTGGTACAGCTTATTAGTTGCCCCCACTATTATTGGCCAAAACTCTGCGAGACCATAAAATTGCCATGCAAAGTTTTACAAAAAGCTGCTGTTCGGAGTCGACTTTAAACTGTAGGTTCCGCTACTCATGTAAAGAATTAAAAACACAACATAAGTGCTGTGAAAAACTAGGTTGTAAACCCGACTAATGGATTCTAATGGCAATAAAGTAATCACAAACGGGTTGAAGGCCTAACAAGAATTATCGTTTCACAGATGTGATATTTAAGGTCGTCGTTGTCTAGTAGGGTTCAAGCCGCAGTCTAGTAGATAGTGTTCTGGCTTACTACACGTGAGACCTGTTCAATAAAACGAAATATTAAAAAAATATCCCTTAGGTGACTTCCGCTCAGCGGATTTCTGGCAAAAATTTCTGAGAGTAAATAAAATTGCCATTCAAAGTTTCTCAAAAGCCTGTCGTTCGGAGTCGACTAAAACTGTAGCTCCCGCCACGCATGTATAAAATTAATAGCACAACATAAGTGATGTGAAAAGCTAGGTTGTAAACCTGACTAATGGGTTCTAATCCAATAAACTAACCGCAGTTGGATTGTTGGGAGGATTATCGTTTCAGTTGGGTTGATGACCTGAAGAGAATTATCGTTTCGCTGATGTGATATTTAAAGTCGCCATTGTCTAGTAGGTAGTGTGTTGTGTCTCACGTCTAGACCATAGTTTCAATCCCAGGTCAGACATCTCCAATAAAAGGAAATATGAAAAAAATATTTCTTAGTCGACTTCCTCGCAGCAGATTTCTGGCAAAAACTCGGGGAATAAATAAAATTGTCACTAAAAGTTTCTCAGAAATCTGTCGTTCTGAGTCGACATTAAACTGTAGGTTTCGCTACTCATTTATACAATTAATACACACAACATAAGTGTTATGAGAAGCTAGGTTGTGAACCTGATTAATGGGTTCTAATGTCAATAAACTAACCACAGTTGGATTGTTGAAAGGATTATCGCTTCACTGATGTGATATTCAAAAAGTCTCTAGTAGGTCTTCTAGTAGGTCGTGTGTTGGCTTATTAAACGTGAGACCATGGTTCAAACCACAGGTTAGATGTCTACAACAAAATTAAACATGAAAAATCAGCAGATTTCTGGCAAAAAAATCTGAGAGTAAATAAAATTGCCGTGAAAAGTTTCTTAAAAAGCCTGTCGTTTGGAGTCGACTTCAAACTGTATGTTCCGTCGCTCATGTATAAAATGTAACTGAAGAGTTGTATGCTGTCTACGGTTGTATGTTGTTGACTGAAGGGTTGTATGTTGTTTACTAGATATTGTGTTGGCTTTACAGATGCGAGTTCAAGGTTCAACCCCAAGTTCAGATATCTCCAACATCCTCTTAGTATTTTTCTGGCAATAAGTAAAAAATTGCCATGACAATGCTTCATAAAAATTTATCTTTGAGAATAAAATTGACACACACAACATGTGTGTTGTGAGAAGATGGGTTGTAATCCTGACTAAGGGGTTGTAATGACCATTTAAATAGGTTAGTAAATGTACATTCAAGTAATGATTTTAAAGAATTTCTTTAAAATTTCTTTTTAATGCTTTAAGTAGTGACTTTAACTGTCATGTTTGTCTTCTATGTAAGGGGCAGTAGAAAAAAAGGAGACACTTTAATTCCAAGCTTTATTTAGCTTTAATGTAATGAAATTATCATTGAGTGCCAACTATAAAGTAAATAAAATGAAAAAAAAAATTTAGAGAAACATGCAGTTTTTAAGTACGAATTGTTTGTAGCTATAAAAGGCCAAATCCATTTAACCACTAAGAGAAGTTAAACAAAAAAACTGGCTAATATGGGTGTGGTACAATGTGATAAGTCAAGGTAACTTTATAAAACCATACTTATACTGAAGAAAATGAGCCCTTTTTTGCATGTTTTATCAAAAAAAAAATTCTTTTTACATGCCATGTCTGATTTTTAAAGCGCTTTTTATCATTATAAAAGTAATATAATGCATATTTGCTTCTTTTTTCTAGTTGTTGTTGTTGTTGTTACTGTTATTGTTGCAAAAGAGGTGGACGTATTCACACACATGGTCTGGTAACCATGGCATTATTTAAAAGGCTACGAAACGTGTGCTTATAGACAGACGTTGTCGAGCCAAAGCATATTAAAATTGTTCTTATTTTTGTTAATTTTTTTTTGTTGGTTTTTTTTTTTTGTGGCCTAATAGGAGTGTTGGCTGGCTGGGCTATAACATAAATAAGATTTAAATTTGCTGGCCAAGGAAAAAATATGGAGAATATTCAACACCTTAAAATTTTTTTTTCCTTTTTTTTTGTTTTGGTTTTGCATGGAAACTTATTTCTTCTTTATTTTCACAAAGGAAAAACGAATTTGTTTAGTTTGTTTAATAAATTTTTCTTATAAATTATACTTAAATAAACATTTATGAGCGTTTCTTTTTTTTCTTTTCTTTTCTTTTTTTTTTTCTTTTCAGATAATCCTACTCCTTCTTGGTTAAATTATGTTGCAAAAAGCTTGTTTTCTTAATTTCTTTTTTGGTTTGTTTTCAAATATGAAAGATTTTCCTCTCAATTTATGTAAAAATTTTTGTGTTTGACATTAAATGGCTTGTAAAACTTTCTACGCCATCATCATCATCCGCATCATCATCATCATCATCCACATCAGCATCGCCAACGTCGTCAACATTTATTTTTTTTAAGAGTTTTTACTGCGATTATCTTAAGACATAAATTATAATTTCTATGACGTTTCTTCTCCTTTCTCTTTCTCTCTCTCTCTCTCTCTCCCCAAAAACACTTGTCTTCTATATTGCTTTTAATTTTCTTTTTCTTTTTTTTTCTCATATTTTGTTTTACGACAACAAATTTTGTACTCACCTTCCCATGGACAGCCAACAATTTCAGCTCTTAAGCATACCGTACGATCATATTGACCATATGGATAGATGCGTATTTTTGATGCGAATATTATGGGTTGTAATGTATTTTCCACTTCGCTGTAGGTATTTATATTGCCAGGTAAAATCTATTAAATGACAGACAAACAAAAGCGATAAGAATTGAAAAATTCCAATAAAAAACTTTAAAAAATTGGTAACTAAAAAGTAAAAGTTAATGAAAAATTGCAAAATTTATGGCCTTCAAAGATAGGTTTTAATTTGTATGGTTTACGATTGTATTTTTTTAATACAAAAAATAAGCTTATTAATCTCTAATCGATTGATTTTGCATCATAGACGCCGTAAGTTAGCTTCAAACCCCTTGTCAAACATCTTCAGTTAAACGAAGTATGAAGAAAATATTTCTACGGCGGCTGCCTCTTAACAGATTTCTAGCAATGACTCTGGTAGTAAATAAAAACTGCCATGAAAAAGTATCTACACTATAGGTCTCGCCTCTCATTCATAAATTTAACGCACACAACATAAGTGGTATGAGAAGTTGGGTCGTAATCCTTACTTAACAGTAGTAATGATCAAAAAACTATGCATGTATGTGTTTGTACTTCCAGAGTTTTTGCCAGAAATCTTCTGAGAGAAACTCTGCGTTTTATTGGAGATGTCTGGGCTAGGGTAGTCTAGTAATTAGTATGTTAGCTTCAAACCCCTTGTCAAACATCTTCAACTAAACGAAGTATGAAGAAAATATTTCTTCGGCGTCTACCTCTCTGCAGATATCTGTCAGAAACTTTGTTAGTAAATAAAAACTGCCATGAAAAAGTTTCTACACTATGGGTCCCGCCATCCATGCATAAAATTAACATACGCAACATAAATGTTATGAGAAGTTGGGTCGTAATCCTGACTTAACGGTCGTAATGACCATGTATGTGTTTGTACTTCCAGAGTTTTTGCTAGAAATCTGCTGAGAGAAACTCCGCGAAGATATATTTTTCCGTTTTATGGGAGATATCTGGGCTAGGATTTGAACCGTGGCCCCATGTCTAGTAAGCCAACACACTACCTACTTGACTGCGGCGACTTCAGTATGAAATTATCCCCTTCTGATAGTCAAGACTGGGTTCTACAATAACGAACTCCAAGACAGTTTATATCTGACACGAACCTCTCAATGTGATAGCGGAGTGATACGTCATTCAGGCCGCATGACTATCGAGACATAATAGTAATGAAGGAACTGAACAGGAGTCATAGAACTCTCTGCTGAATCCTTTACACTGGGAAACTTTAAAAGAAATTCAAACCTATCTCTGATAATGCAGCAAGATATTTTGTTAATGTCGCGTACAGGCAGAGGAAAGCAGCAAATCGAAGCTAGATAGAAGGGCACGCAGAAAGTCTGCTTAAACTTCCAAGGGAGCATACTTAGTAACGTTGTTGGAATTATCACTGGACATTGATTTATGGATACTCATGTTGGGTGTTACATTTCACGCAGTTGATGAGACCTTGGAGAGTTGGAATAGTCAGAAGTTTGAAAAGACTCACGGCTAAGTTGGAAAGGCACTTTGACTACCAATGTATACTTGCGGCTATGTTGGAGGAGGTAGTTTGAAATCTACTACGTACTCAGAGCTAAGTTATAGGAGGCCTTTGATGTCTAGTACAGGCTCAGAGCTATGTTGAATAAGATATTTTAATGTCTACTACGTGCTCATGGCTACATTGGATGAACTACTATGTCGATGACCTTGGTAATCACAACAACAGCAAACTGAAGCGAACTATCTGTTTAACTCTAGTGCTAGCTCCGTACAAACAGTGCCTGTATGCTGAAGTGCTATGGAATTTAAGAGATTATCGTCATAACATAAATCTATTACAAGATTCTGTAGTAGAATATATTGGTATTAGTAACTGTAACTAGGATATTTATCAGGCTTAAGTAGTTAAAAGGATTAAAACAGATCTCCAAATAAGAAAGTCTTCCATGCCGAATGGTATAACAGCATTGCTGTGGAAGATTTGCTCTTCAAACCTCTCACATACATTATCTCCTATGCGGTTTCTAACATGTCAGTGTTCTCAATACTTTCAGCTACATAATCTCCTCCGCGCAGTTTGTAACTTGCCAGTGTTCCATCGGCTATCAAACTACAGCGCTAAACTGCACTATCCGAGATGCTGGAAAATATGAACTTGCTTAGCGGTAACCTAAACAAATTCTACTTATGATCCATTAACATTTCTCTTCCAAAGGTGCAATAACTTTAACTAAAGTTTTATGGAAGCAAGATTATAGCTTCAAACATTCAAACGGCATTTGTCTAGCTATGATATGCCATGCGTTTATTGAAAATTGTTTGCATTGAGCCTTCTGGGAGATTGCTTAAGTTATGATAGATGGAGTGCCATTTTAGCTCAAGGTTATTAATTCTACGTTATCAAGAGATTAACTTTAAACTCCAATTATACTTCTTAGATTTGTTGTTCGTATTCATTTCTGTGCGTGTAGCAACAACTATCCATGGGCATAATATGTACCATGGATTCGTTCTACCAAGTAGTCGATTTAGTGACAGTGTTAGTCGCGATTGTTATGTTACGTGTTCTGTTCGATGATTCCGCCTTAAGCAGGAATATGTCCAGTATACACATTATGCTCCAGTGCTACTAATAATGTGCTCTTTCTGTAAGACGTCTGTTTATATGATAAACACAAACAAATCGCTCAATATTGGCTCTGTTTGTGATCGTTCGTCTTACAAAAACCGGCTCTAAAATAGGAAAACTCTGTACATTTTTTCTCTTTATTAAATTTTTACACCCCAAAACCACAAACTCTTAGACAATTAACGTTATGAACGTTCAAAAATTTTTATACAAATTCCTGATTTCAATTAAAGTACTTACCTCCTTGCCTTGCGTATTTTTCCAACGTTTCCAGCTGGTAAAACCGGGACGCCAATATTCTAAAACATATGCTTCTGTATACTCTTGACCCTGGCCCTTGCCAAAACGACCCTGTGTACGTATGGCCGTTACAACATGTACGGACAAGAGGTCAACTTGTAAATATTCTTTTAAAGCATTCGATACCATATGTTTGGGACACCAAGCACCACCATTATTATCGGTTTTCAGTCTAGAAATGAAATGAAAAAAAGAGAAAAAAAAAATTAAAAATAAAAGTTATCGTAGAAAGACATAAATTACAATTATTGTCAAGTGAAATGAATCAGTAGAACAGAAAATTAAAAAAGAAACGAAAACCAAAAACATTTTGAAACGCACAAGACGTTCAAAAGTTCTTTAGTCGAGCTGAAGTACAAGAAGAAGCCAGCAAAACAAAAGTAAAAAAAAATTCCTATAAATTAATTGACATTAAATGACAGGCCCCACATTGGGTTTATTTCTTCTTTCTTTTTGTTATTGTTGTTCTTGTTGTTGTTGTTGTTGTTGTTGTATGTTCGCAAATCCAAAGAAAGAAACCACCTTATACGAGAGTAGTACGTATACATTTTCAATATCACCAAACGTCATCGTCTACAAAAATAAAATTAATGTATTTATTTTTATATGTTGTTGTTGTTGTTGTTGTTGTTGTTGTTTGAATGTTAGCTTTGGAATTGCCTTAAATGGTTACGTGCAGCTTAAGTAAATTGAGCTTTTCGGTCATACAACCAACCAACCAACCAACCAACCAACCAGCCATCATCAAATGAAACGAAACAAAACGTTCAATAACTACTTCAAGTGGCCGTTAACAGGGTGTACACTACACTATGGGAACACAATGTAGCAAAGTTATTAAGACCGTCGTATAAGTTTTAAGTTGCCTGGTTTAATTAAGTAAAGTTAAATAGGAATACTTTTCTTGCAAATTAAATGAAAAGTAAAGATGAAAATAAAGATAAAGTACCTTGCAATTCAAGAAAAGTACCTTGAATGTACTTTTAAATTTCTGTTAACAAATTACTGCCACTTAGTACTTTTCAATATACAATTATGATATTTAAAAGTTACTTTGTGTTAGTTTTGGTTCTTCTTATTATTCCTTAAGAGAGAACATTTAAAAAAAAAACCCCGTGTCTTTAAATTCATGGTACTTTTGAGGACGAGATTTTTACAATTTTATCTCAAAAATTATAATCAGCCAGCAGTTAGGTACTTTCGTTGTTATATCGTGACTTTATAGGACCCACATATGCATGCTTTTGGAATATGTTTCAATTTAATACCAACGATTTCAATAAAGGTACTTTCTATGACCTTAAAATTTTTTTGGTACCATTTGAGTTTGGTACCATTTGAGTTTAAAAATCGAAATTTTTATTTCAACCAAACGATAAGTTCCGTCAGGTAATCTCGCCTTTGTCTCGACATCCTCTCTGAGCGATTCCGCGTTTCTCTTGTCTGCGGTCCCGGGCACAGTGCATTCCAGTCAACCGTGGGGCTCAAGAGTTTGCCACAGCAAGTATACTCCTTCAGGAATATTCGACATTGGAATTGGTTATGCCACTCACTTCGGTTAAATTGACCATTAGTTGGGAGGCCAACCTATACTGGACAAATGAGGAATCTTGCTCAATTGCTCAATTCCCTTGCGTAAAAGACATGCCAACCAACTACTTGAACTTGAACGTGAGGTCATCTCGATTATAGTGGCCATGCTTACAGGTCACTGCGTTATGGAAAGGCATGCGGAAAGAGTACAACTCTCTTCGAACAACTACTTCCAGCATTGTGGGTCTTCTGAAGAGGAGGAAACTGTTATTCACCTTCGTTGCCAACGCCCTTCTCTCGCGAGGCGCATATTTAAGTTATTTGGCTCTCCATTCCTTGTTAGCTTAGCGAATCTAATATCCATTGATATTAAGAACATACCATCGGTTCTAAAACTTTCAGGCTGGTTTCCATCTGAGGGGAGTCATTCTTTTAGTGTGCAGCTCCCATGCTGATCAATTTCTTTTATCAGTTCGGTAGAATTTGGTCAGTATGGTGGCCGCAATGCATGCTCAAGTGAGCTTTTGTTACCAAAGCTACCACTCCAACCTAACCTAACTACCCTAGAAAATGAGTTCACAGAAAAGTACCTTAAAAATTTTTTTAAATACTTTTCAACTTGGTACTTTTTTTTATAAATTTAGGTTTTAGTTTTAATAAACGAAAATAAAATAGAAAAGTACTGTGCAAAGTACTTTAAATATTATGTGTGGGAACTTCTAAAAACCTCAAAGTAAATATGAATTTAAGCAAAACTTTTAACGTAAATCAATCGTATAAAAGAGTGCTTAAAAAGTACTTTTTAATATCCTAAAGGATATTTGTGTGTACAAAACGAAATTTTGTAGAGAGAAAGAAATCCAACAAAGTACTTTTTGTAAGTGCTACTCAAAAATGTTTTTCAACTAAAATAGGTTTTAAAAGTACTTTTAATATGCTAAAGAATACTTGTGTTATAAAACGAAATTTTGTAGAAAAATGAGAACAAAACAAAGTACTTTTTGCAAATGGTACTCCAATATATCTTTCAATTAAAAAGAACGCAATTAAACATAAAAAGGGTTTTTAAAAGTACCTTTTAATGTCCTAAAAAATACTTTTGTTTATAAAGAAATTTTGTAGGAAGAATGAGACCCAATAAAGCACTTTTCGCAAATGGTACTCAAATATGGTTTTCATTTAAAATTAACTCAAGAAAACATATAAAAGAGGGTTTTAAAAGTACTTTTGAAGGCCCTAAAATAAGTTTGTGCTTACACAATGAAATTTTGTAGAAAGAAAGAAGTCCAACAAAGTACTTTTTGTAAATGGTACTCAAATATCCTTCTTGATTAAAAACAAAATCTGACTTACAATTTTGTGAAGACAGAAAAATTGGATTAAAAAGTACTTTAGAAGTACTTTTAATAGAAAAAGTACTTTTTTTAAAGCAATTTTTAGGTACTAATAAAACTAAGTATTGCCCATTTGGTGTCTTAAAACCTCTAAGACATTTAAATTAAGGTACTTTTTCTATCCGTACCATGGTAATGGAAAAAAACTGCCAAGTTCGTACTATTTTGTAGGGTATTTCATGTTCCCTTTTTTGGGACCTCCTAAACCTCTACGATATTTAAGCCAAATGATTTTTGATTTTCGTTTATAATACTTTTTATTCCGCTTTATTTCCTTTACAGATTTTTTTTTTTTTTGTATACAAGCTAAGAGCCAACTTAAGTGGCGTTTTAAAGATTTGTTTTCTGTTCCTTGCAGCTTCTTTTTATTATTTTTTTCTTTCGTTTTTTGTTTCGTTATTTATTTTAATGTAAATGCGTTTAAAAGCCGCTTTAAACGTCAATTCTTTTAGCCATGTTATCATTTTCAAAACCAAACCACAAGAGTTAAAAAAAAAATTCATTTTTTTCAATAAAAAAAAAATTGAGAAAAAAAACAGAAACCCCCCTTGAACGAAAAATCGCTTCTGGTGACTTGTTAAGTTCGTTAAAATAAATTTTTATTATTTTTATTTGCAACAAGATTTTTTTTTCTCTGTTTCTGTTTCTTTTTTTCATTTTCATTTTTTTTTTTCAGATTCTTAATGTTTATCCCGTGGTCTTCATGGCTTTCAAACTGCAAATGTAACTTTATGGCTGCTGCTGAATCTTACGATTTTTTTTCTTCGTTTCTTCTCTTCTCTGTGGCTTTTGTGCTAAACTCAGCAGGATGTTGTCTTGGTAATTAAGGATTAATTTTGTTTCTTAGTTTGTGTGGTTATTTTTTGTTGAGGGGGGAGGGGGGGTTTTACTTTGCTCTTCGCGACTTGCTTAATGTCTATGGCATTAATTGATATGTTAATTTTTGCTCTTCGTTGTTTTTTTCTCTCTCTCTCTTAAGCTGTCTTAATGATATTTGAAGTATTTTTAAAAATTTATTGCTTGTTTTAGTATATGCGAGGATTTGCTGGGAAACCTTTTTTTTTAATTAAAGTTTTATTAAGAAGAGCAATAAAACTGATAGAGGATAGAGAATCGAAGTGAATGCAATGGAAAGCGTTAAATAAATTGCAAAATTGTAAAAACAAATTAAGAACAAATTCGAATACTTAAAGTAGGTGGTAGGTTGTTTTAAAACCTTATGTTTTGAAGTTAAAATAATTTTTAGTACCAAAAGTACTTTATTTCAATGGGTTCTTAATCGTTTAAAAATTGTTTGCAAATACCCATTGTATACAAGCGGAAATCTATCATACGCATAATCTTCTCCGATCACTGAGACTGCCAATGAACTCATTGTTTTCCTCCAAAAAAAGCCTCAATCATAGGAACAATAGTATGCACCTGCCTATGTCCATACGAGCACATGCATTGTGGTGGCATGGAAATACAATAAATCTACCAGTCCTTACAAGACATTACATACTTTACAACCCGTCTGACAGCTAAGTTGTGTGCATGAGCGGTTGGACCTACAGTTTAAAAGCAATTTCGAACGATAGATTTTTTAAAAGACTTTTCATTGCACGAAAAGTGATGTCCATTAAGGCGGCATTCTACCTACTAGACTTTGCAGCCCAGGCACTAAACAACTTCTTCAACTCGATTTGTGGAATCTGGTTGGTACAGGAACAGCAGGCCGCTCATGCTCAAGTGTGCTTTTGCAAACAAAACTACCACTTCAATCTTCCTACGTACCTATTAGACTGCGGCGATTTCAGGCAAACTCCAAAATCTCCTCACAATTAATGTCTCAGAGGTAGAAGGTATGTAAAGTTTCCTGCCTTAGCCAAGCTGACAAATATAAACTAATCCGGAAGCTATTAATATAGACGACAGCCTAACTGAGAGTAAGGAGCCATGGAACTATCATTCTAACACAGTAACTACTAAAGGTGAAGTCGTGTTTAGTCCTACCATAAAAGTGATTTGATGAGAAGTGATTTGTTTAGTTTAAGCCAGGAAAATCCAGCTCCGCTACTGGAACCAAAGAAGCTGTTGAAGCTGATATAAGCATAAAGAGTGCACAAAATAATTTTGGATTTCAGCAAAGGATTATAATGCCGTAAAGATATCATAAAGATATGTATTGGAGATACTGTGTATGCAAATTTTGAGTACACAAAAGCCTTGTGCAAAGGGAGCTTATGCGCAAGCTCATAATTGTCTGAAAATAATAACAAATTTGATTATCAATTTGTCGTGTTTGAAGCATTTCAAACTAAATTAATGCGTCGATATAAGACAATTATGTAGTCGCCGCAGTTTAGTTGGTAGTATATTGGCTTTTTAGATGTGAGCTCAAGGTTCAAACCCCACATCAGACATGTCCAACTAAGCGAAATATGAAAAAAATATTTCTTCGGCTACTACCTCTCAGCAGATTTCTGGCAGAAACTCTGAGAGTAAATAAAATTGCCATGAAAAAGTTTCTCCAAAATCTGTCGTTCCCGCCACTCATGTTTAAAATTAACACACACAACATAAGTAGTGTCTGAACGTAGTTTGTAATCCTGACTAAAGGATTTTAATGATTAATAATGTATGGATGTATGTAAAGTATGTGTGAGATATTATCGAAATTGAAAGATCTCTTGACAAAGTATTGTTAAAATGTCTGACCCGACTTTTCCGAGTGAAAGGCATCTCTGGCACAGAAAGCAAACTGAATTTAAACGATGACATTGGATATGTTCTCTGTGGCTTATGGTTTATTTGCATACAAGTTCGTTTTAAAAGAAATATGGACGGAGGATACAAACGTCAGCATCAAATACTGACATTTTTTTGGAATATTTGCTTGTGTAACTATAATAGCAAAACAAAAAAAAATTAATTTTTTTTTATTTCCTCTTTTACCATGTGCTTGTAGTTGTCTTTTCGCCAAAAGCTATTAAATATTCAAAATATTAAAAGCACCAAAGTTGACAGTTGAAATACTTTTCGTTTAATTATCCAAGAAAATTGAAAAAAAAACGAGCTCATATTGAGAAAAGAGAAAAGCAAGCAAAAAAAAGAGGTCTTGGAAGACATCAAACGTATGGTGAACAATTTGCCGACAGCAATTAAAACAATTCGAAAGATCTTAAAAACAATCATAAACACTAGACAGACGAGACACAGTCAATGAGATGGTTTGAGACACAGAGACGGACAGACAGTTAAGATAGACAGACAGTCAAGATAGCAGAAAAAGGCACTAAAAAAAAGGGGAAAAAGAAATAATGGGGCAGAAAAATACCTGTGTATGTTAAAGGCAGACATTTTTTAATTGCATTTATAAAGTGCAGATGTAATGTCAGAAAAAAAAAAACAAAAAAAAAAAAAAGAAATTTTTTTTAAAGAATATTTTTCTTTTATAAGTTGGCTACCAAGTTGAGTAAATTTTTTGGATTTTTTTTTTTGCTTTCTTTTATAAACTATTTGTTGAATTTTCTAAGAACCTGTTAAAAACTTCAACACAAAGTTTTGTTTATGGCCATAAACACCATAATTGTTTATCTTTAAAATTTTTATTTTTTTAAGATCTTTTTCCCTCTTCTTTCCCTTTTTCCCCCTTCTTTTTTCATGCTCTTATCAGCACATCATTATTTAGTTGAGAATTTTTTTTTACCACAAAAAACCAGAAAAAAAAGCAGAAAAAAGAGTATCAAAAAATAGATAATAATTGTGGAAATAATTTTTTTTCTTACGTTTATTAAGCTTTAAAGGGCATTTTATGATGCTTATGTTATGCAGCAATATTTTATAATTTTTGAGGGTTTTTTAATATTTATTCTCCGTAAAATGTTTATTTGTTTTGTTGTTGTTGTTGTTGTTGTATTCTTAATAATTTCTAAACATAACCGCTTGAATTTCTTTGAAATTAAACTTCTTTAAAGATTTCTTTATTTTTTTCTGTTATTAAAAGGGAGGAAAATTTTTTATTTATTTTTCCCAACCACCAGCATAGCATGTTTTATGGAAATTTTTATAGGCTTTTATAGGCAAGTATTTTTGTGGTTAAAAGATATTAAAATTATTTATTTATAATTATTTAAATTATATGGCCGCTTGAGTAAGGTAATTTCAACATAATAATGTTGCATTTCCTCAATAAAAATCATGAAAAAAGAAAAACCACAAGATTTCTAATCTAATTTCGGAACGCTTATAACCAAAAGTTATAAAAAAAATTAATACCACAACATATGTGCTTTGAGAAGCTTTGTCGTAATCCGACTAAAGGGTTGTAATGACCAGGTTGATCTTGTAAACCTATTGCTTTGTCGAGTGTTACGACGAATGTGGACCGTATCGACGAAGGGTAATTAGAGTACCAGCCCTTGATAAGCACTCAAATGTTTCTTGCCGTACAGAATCAATCATTCTAATCATTAAATAATCTTTATATTGGGTTTGAGATCAAGCCTATTACGAACAGGTATACTTTTACACTGCAGTTTCTTAAAAAAAAAAGTCATTTATTGACCTCCGTTTATTCCTGGACAGTACCATGCACGAGTTAAACCTTCTTCTATTGTAATTACCCAACAAAAGTTTGTTAGATTGTGTCAAAACAACATAGTTTCTGGAAGAATATCTGTGTCTCAATCCTCCCTTTTGTTGAGGATACAATAACAAACAACTCTTCTCTCTGCCACAGAATGGTTCTGACTGCAATAGCAACATAGAAGTTTCTTTCCTTGCAAGCTCATTTGCCTACTCATTGCTGTGGATTAACACATGACCTTGAATTCGACTAAGGCCAGCCTTAATTCACTTGACTAGTTGATACAGCTTCTCCAGGCAGTTCTACACCTTTTTCAATTTAACCTTTAGCATTAGAGACTAGTGCTTAGTAGTAGTAGTCTAACTACACGTCGTTTATATACACGCCCAAGTCGAATTGAGAATATCTTTCGATGGCATAAATTTTGCTTGAAAGTTGCCCTTGAGTTTCCCCATTTACTGGAAGTATTTGGTGAGTACAAGATACTTTCTTGTGGCATTACAACGACCGCTTTGAGTGCTCAAATGAGCTTCAACCTACTGACCTAAAACTTTAAATATTTCACTCTGGATTATCTTTATCTGTTTCCGTAGCGTTCATACAACAGCACCCTCTTTTTAAAAGAGGTTCCAGGTTACTGTATTCAATCACAGTTTCATTCGGGTGCAGTTAACAGAGAAACTGTCAGTTACTCCTTTTATTACGTCACCAAGCCGCTGATGAATCTCGCATTAGACTTGTATTCTACTATCCTAGCCACAGGTGGTTTTTGACACCATGTGCAATGGGTTTCAGTCGAACAAGAACCTCTCATGACACTTATCCGTCTCCATTTGAGACCTTTCTGAATAAACTTTTACCACAGTATCACAGTATTTGGAAGTCATGTGGAAGACGATTATTTTCATGTGGCAAGAATGCAAGAATCATTGTAATTTACTCATATGCCCCTCCACCCCCCTCTGTTAACATTAATTTATTGTATTTATTATCTCTTTATTTATAATGGCCTATGTTTCTTAATTAATTGTCATTTTTTTAATTAACAGGCACTAAAATTCATTAAAAATCAATTTTCTATTAACAGCGATATTTTACTGTTACTAGAGTGGTTTTAACTCGAAGGTAAATTTCTATAATTACCAATACATACTCGTACATACATACATACATACATATACAAAATATTTATTTATTTTAATGATATGCAATTACTTTTCAATTAAAATACAAGA
>QOCX01000282.1:105295-120449 GCA_005959815.1 Sarcophaga bullata | reverse complement strand
TTCTTTATGTGAAAGCAAACATGTTGTATGTTGTATTCAAACATATGGAATTAATCATCGAGGCCATTAGCCTAATGTGGCCCATTTAGATCATAATCTCTGCTTATTGCTTAGAATGGTTCATTACTACATTATGTTACGTTGCTTGGTCTCACTAAGAGTCTTTAATCTGCTACTCTAAGAGCCGACTACCTAATCGGTGTTACGCCCAGCATAACAAATACAATAATGTATGCTTTGTAAGCCATAAGTAGACTCATTTTGTTGGTGTCTATAGGTATATCCTTCAGGCGGAAGACTAACATGGGTTGCAGGAAAGACAATTAAAGATAAGAATACCTCGTTCAAAGACATTACAATAGTCACTGCAGTCTAGTGACTAGTGAGATGGCTTCAAACCACACGTCAGACAACTCGAACAAAACGAAGTTTGAAAAAATTTCTTCAGGGACTTCCTCTAAGAAGATTTCTGGCAAAAATTCTGACAGTTTCACAAACATCCGTTGTTCAGAATTGACTTTAAACTGAACGACCGCCACTCAAGTATAAAATTAATACACACAACATATGTGCTTTGAGAAGCTTTGTCGTAATCCGACTAAAGGTTGTAATGACCAGGTTGATCTTGTAAACCTATTGCTTTGTCGAGTGTTACGACGAATGTGGACCGTATCGACGAAGGGTAATTAGAGTACCAGCCCTTGATAAGCACTCAAATGTTTCTTGCCGTACAGAATCAATCATTCTAATCATTAAATAATCTTTATATTGGGTTTGAGATCAAGCCTATTACGAACAGGTATACTTTTACACTGCAGTTTCCTTAAAAAAAAAAGTCATTTATTGACCTCCGTTATTCCTGGACAGTACCTATGCACGAGTTAAACCTTTCTTCTATTGTAATTACCCAACAAAAGTTTGTTAGATTGTGTCAAAACATACATAGTTTCTGGAAGAATATCTGTGTCTCAATCCTCCCTTTTGTTGAGGATACAATAACAAACAACTCTTCTCTCTGCCACAGAATGGTTCTGACTGCAATAGCAACATAGAAGTTCTTTCCTTGCAAGCTCATTTGCCTACTCATTGCTGTGGATTAACACATGACCTTGAATTCGACTAAGGCCAGCCTTAATTCACTTGACTAGTTGATACAGCTTCTCCAGGCAGTTCTACACCTTTTTCAATTTAACCTTTAGCATTAGAGACTAGTGCTCTAGTAGTAGTAGTCTAACTACACGTCGTTTATACTACACGCCCAAGTCGAATTGAGAATATCTTTCGATGGCATAAATTTTGCTTGAAAGTTGCCCTTGAGTTTCCCCATTTACTGGAAGTATTTGGTGAGTACAAGATACTTTCTTGTGGCATTACAACGGACGCCCTTTGAGTGCTCAAATGAGCTTCAACCTACTGACCTACAAACTTTAAATATTTCACTCTGGATTATCTTTATCTGTTTTCGTAGCGTTCATACAACAGCACCCTCTTTTTAAAAGAGGTTCCAGGTTACTGTATTCAATCACAGTTTCATTCGGGTGCAGTTAACAGAGAAACTGTCAGTTACTCCCTTTTATTACGTCACAAGCCGCTGATGAATCTCGCATTAGACTTGTATTCTACTATCCTAGCCACAGGTGGTTTTTGACACCATGTGCAATGGGTTTCAGTCGAACAAGAACCTCTCATGACACTTATCCGTCTCCATTTGAGACCTTTCTGAATAAACTTTTACCACAGTATCACAGTATTTGGAAGTCATGTGGAAGACGATTATTTTCATTGTGGCTAGGATAGTAGAATACAAGTCTAATGCGAGATTCATCAGCGGCTTGGTGACGTAATAAAAGGAGTAACTGACAGTTTCTCTGTTAACTGCACCCGAATGAAACTGTGATTGAATACAGTAACCTGGAACCTCTTTTAAAAAGAGGGTGCTGTTGTATGAACGCTACGAAAACAGATAAAGATAATCCAGAGTGAAATATTTAAAGTTTGTAGGTCAGTAGGTTGAAGCTCATTTGAGCACTCAAAGCGGTCCGTTGTAATGCCACAAGAAAGTATCTTGTACTCACCAAATACTTCCAGTAAATGGGGAAACTCAAGGGCAACTTTCAAGCAAAATTTATGCCATCGGAAAGATATTCTCAATTCGACTTGGGCGTGTAGTATAAACGACGTGTAGTTAGACTACTACTACTAGAGCACTAGTCTCTAATGCTAAAGGTTAAATTGAAAAAGTTGTAGAACTGCCTGGAGAAGCTGTATCAACTAGTCAAGTGAATTAAGGCTGGCCTTAGTCGAATTCAAGGTCATGTGTTAATCCACAGCAATGAGTAGGCAAATGAGCTTGCAAGGAAAGAAACTTCTATGTTGCTATTGCAGTCAGAACCATTCTGTGGCAGAGAGAAGAGTTGTTTGTTATTGTATCCTCAACAAAAGGGAGGATTGAGACACAGATATTCTTCCAGAAACTATGTATGTTTGACACAATCTAACAAACTTTTGTTGGGTAATTACAATAGAAGAAGGTTTAACTCGTGCATAGGTACTGTCCAGGAATAAACGGAGGTCAATAAATGACTTTTTTTTTTAAGGAAACTGCAGTGTAAAAGTATACCTGTTCGTAATAGGCTTGATCTCAAACCCAATATAAAGATTATTTAATGATTAGAATGATTGATTCTGTACGGCAAGAAACATTTGAGTGCTTATCAAGGCTGGTACTCTAATTACCCTTCGTCGATACGGTCCACATTCGTCGTAACACTCGACAAAGCAATAGGTTTACAAGATCAACCTGGTCATTACAACCCTTTAGTCGGGATTACGACAAAGCTTCTCAAAGCACATATGTTGTGTGTATTAATTTATACTTGAGTGGCGGGTCGTTCAGTTTAAAGTCAATTCTGAACAACGGATGTTTGTGAAACTGTCAGAATTTTTGCCAGAAATCTTCTTAGAGGAAGTCCCTGAAGAAATATTTTTCAAACTTCGTTTTGTTCGAGTTGTCTGACGTGTGGTTTGAAGCCATCTCACTAGTCACTAGACTGCAGTGACTATTGTAATGTTTGAACGGAGGTATTCTTATCTTTAATTGTCTTTCCTGCAACCCATGTTAAGTCTTCCGCCTGAAGGATATACCTATAGACACCAACAAAATGAGTCTACTTATGGCTATACAAAGCATACATATTGTATTTGTTATGCTGGGCGTAACCACGATTAGGTAGTCGGCTTAGAGTAGCAGATTAAAGACTCTTAGTGAGACCAAGCAACTAACATAATGTAGTAATGAAACCATTCTAAGCAATAAGCAGAGATTATGATCTAAATGAGGCCACATTAGGCCTAATGGCCTCGATGATTAAATCCATATGTTTGAATACAACATACAACATGTTTGCTTTCACATAAAGAACCGAAATTAGATTAGAAATCTTGTGGTTTTTCTTTTTTCATGATTTTTATTGAGGAAATGCAACATTATTATGTTGAAATTACCTTACTCAAGCGGCCATATAATTTAAATAATTATAAATAAATAATTTTAATATCTTTTAACCACAAAAATACTTGCCTATAAAAGCCTATAAAAATTTCCATAAAACATGCTATGCTGGTGGTTGGGAAAATAAATAAAAAATTTTCCTCCCTTTTAATAACAGAAAAAAATAAGAAATCTTTAAAGAAGTTTAATTTCAAAGAAATTCAAGCGGTTATGTTTAGAAATTATTAAGAATACAACAACAACAACAACAACAAAACAAATAAACATTTTACGGAGAATAAATATTAAAAAACCCTCAAAAATTATAAAATATTGCTGCATAACATAAGCATCATAAAATGCCCTTTAAAGCTTAATAAACGTAAGAAAAAAAATTATTTCCACAATTATTATCTATTTTTTGATACTCTTTTTTCTGCTTTTTTTCTGGTTTTTGTGGTAAAAAAAAATTCTCAACTAAATAAATGATGTGCTGATAAGAGCACTGAAAAAAGAAGGGGAAAAAGGGAAAGAAGAGGGAAAAAGATCTTAAAAAAAATAAAAAATTAAAGATAATCTCTCTCTTAATGGAGAGAATAATTAAATTGAATTGGAGACCGGACTGTTTGGCCCATTTTCTTTCGCTGCTTTCTAAGCAATAGCAATAGCAATCACGAGCTATTCACTGGCTATATAATTTAGCTTTTGTTATTGCTATTGTTGTTGGTGTTGTTGTTAACTTCAAATTAAATTAATTCCTTAACAAATAGTTAAGGAATGAACATTAAGAAGAAGAAAAAGTCAAAAAAAAAAAAAAAACTAGAAAAAATTAAAATTTTTTTTTTTTGCTTCTTAGTATCATCCTACCCCGCTGATTAATAAAATGACAGTTTGTTTGTTTACTGATGCTACTCCAAATAATAGCAAAAAAAAACATGTACAACAACAACAACAATAAAAAGAAACAGAAGAAGAAGAAGATAAGAAAAATACATTAAAAATTGGTTGGAAAATTAAAAACAAAAAAAACTCCAGAAAAGAAGAAAAAAATTTTCTTGTGGGCATAAAAAGGCAAAAGACAGAGGCGATGTTGCAACTACTAAGGCGGCTTTCGTTAGAAGAAATTGTTCGAAGGAATGAAAGCAAAAGACGACAATACAAAGTCAAAACAAAAAACTTTGATTAGATAGTCGTTAGTCCAGTTTGTTGAATATAAAAGTACACACAGACACATACTATGGCTCTTTAAGTCATAGATTTTTACATACTTCAACTGCAACTTCTTTCTTGCTATGCGAGTGCCATAAACCTGGTTTTTACGAGCTTGTAAGAGTTTTACAAAAAAAAAAATTTTAAAAGTTACTTCGTTTATAGCAGCAAAATTTATGCAAAAGATTTTGATACCCTACACTACTAGGTGCTAAGCATGGATCACATATTTCTGCGCTATAAATTCTATGAGCCCTCAGACTATGCTAAGGCATAGCACAATTGCTAACCTCAAACTGGTCACCTAATGATCGGAATAATAAAAACTATGCTACGAGGCCATGGACTGGACACCTAAAATTCTAGCAGACTAAAGTTCACAGGCGAATAGTATAACTTTGCTGCCCACAACTGTAATAATATTTTCATCCTCTTCGTTGGTCTCGTGACAAATCGGTTTATATCATATTGAAGTATCCAAATATCAGTTTCTATATCTAAGGAAAGAACGCAAAGGTTTACTTCGGATAATGATTGCATGCAGTATTCTGCAGTTTGACGTCTGTGTGTGATTTAGAGGACAGTGCATATATTCGTATGCTTGCAACTATACAGACGGTTTAATCATAGAGCATTGGTTTCTTCAACAAATTCAGCTTTACTTTCCATGTTCGCAGTCAATGAGTAGCAAGTCATTGAGTAGCAAACCAATAAGTTCCAGCTGCCTGTCTTACTTGAGATACAGAAAATTTGTTGGTTCGCGATTGCCTAAGGATATTAGACTGATCGGTAACCTTAAATCCTCCCTTGGCTGTTGCTGCTAATTTTTAGGGGCTCGATATTCGCCTGTGGCAAATTAATCAGAAGAATCAGCAAAGTCTTCTTCAAAAGTTTTTGATTGTTATCAGTAGCAGTGTCACACAGTATTCGCTTAAAATAAGTTAGCGGTGAGCTAACTTAGCTACGCTATCACATGGAACACTTGGTTATTTAGCCAATTTATCGCACAATACATTACAGGAGAATCTTTCCTTAGCACACTGTTCGAATACAGAATTAATGACTCAGAGAAGCTGACTTTAAATGTAAACATATCTGTGTACAGTCGCCGTAGTCTAGTGCGTAGTGTGTTGGCTTATTAGACGAAAGGCCAGGGTTCGAATCCCCGGTCAGACATCAAAAAACGANCACTACATGGATCTTGTTAGGAAGACCAATGAAACTTACAACATTTTCTATGCGACCTTAAAACAATCTATCTTAGAATCGTTCTGCCTGATTCTCAAGAGCAAGGTCTAAATCATAGGAAGGTCAAGCAGACCAAACATACGAGGAAGAAAGAAGGACACTTAGTAATTAAAGCTATTCAGACTTATTTAATCAGCCATTACAATTTTTTAGTCAGGACTACAACCCAGCTTCTCTATCACCCATATTAAGTGCATTAATTTTACGCATTAGTGGCGGAACCGACAGACAGAACGACAGATTTGGTATTGTTTTAACTCTTAGAGTTCCTGTCAGAAGACTGCTGAGAAGAAACCGCCAAAGAAATATATTTTGTCGGAGCTGGAGTTTGAACCGTGGCCTCACGTCTAATAAGCAAATACACTGCCTACTAGACTGCGATCATGGTATTTTTTTAATCTGAGAGTTCCTACCAGAAGATTTCTGTGAAGAAAGTTTTGTTGGAGATGTCTGAGCTGGATTTAGAACCACAGTCTCGCATGTAATAAGCCACCATACTACCTAATAGGCTACGACAACTATTACTGCGAGACAGTATGATTAAAAGTATATGAGTCAGGTTTAAAAGACAAAGTGGACACTGTGGACCTGTGTGCTACATAGTGATACTACAGTTTTCCGTTTTCTCAATCAGTGAAAGTGTACAGAGCTACTAATGAAGCCATTTATACTCCCATCCTTGAAAGATCTGAGGGATTATCGGAATAGTAGAAGCCCATTTGGTGCCTTCTTCTACAATATAACACTTGGTGAGAGAAAGTCGTCGATAAATATTTCGTTTTGGTGGAGATGCCTGAGCTGGAGTTAGAACCATAGTCTCACGTCTAATGGGTAAACAGACTACCTAATGAACTAAGACGACTACTTAACAATGTCTCTTTCAAAAAGATATACTAGCCTATGGAGACTACTAGCAAGGTTATTTGCCTTACGTTATATAAACCCCCATTTTTTCAGGACAACAATAGTTGGCAACCCTATTACTCTAGAACGCGTAACATGTAGCCCAATCACTTGCATACTACTAGGCTACGGAGGCTGCTAGCAAGGTTATTTACCATTACTTTTATACAAAAACTTCAGTTTCAAGGTAACAAAAGTTGGCAACCCTATTACTCTAGAAGGTGTAATATGTAGACTAATCATCTGCTTAACTAGAAATTGAAAATTTTAAGTTTGAAATCGTAGCGTTTTATAGCTTTAATGCAAGTGGACTACTAGTGGAGGAACCATTTGATTTCCTTTAGATGTTTAGTACACCATGTAGTGATCTAGTATCGTCTGTAATTTCTTTACTTGTTTTTCTTACTTTGTTATTGCTTTTATTGTTGCTATTACTACTACTGTTGTTGTTAGTCTGTTAATAATACTTCTCATTCTATGTTTTTTCTTCTTATTTATACGAGTCTTGTATTGAGTTTAATAGACAGTAGAGCAGCAGACATACAACCAGGCCAGGCCAGCCAGCCAGGCCAACTCAAGTAGACAGATTGTTAACTTAACTTTGGCAATAACAATAATTAAAGTCAAAATGAAATGGGTCTATAAACTCCGGATATATTAGCATTTTAAATGATTTTTATTTTCATTTCAAAATAGTTAATGAATGATTAAAAGAAACAGAAACAAACAAACAAAGTCGACTTCTATGGCAGGCATACACAACATTGCAGACAAATTTTCGTAGACGTTTGTTCCCATTTCAAAATTGTTTTACTTTGATTGTCTACAAACATTTCTGTTTTCTTTTTTTATTTATTTTTAGTTTTTTTTCCATTTTCTTGCTTTGTTTTTAGTTTATGAAAATTAAATTGACCTTTTGTTTCCATTACTCAAAGGGTTTTTTTGTGGATTAAAAAGTTTGAAATCTTTGTAGGAGTCTCGTTTAATAAATTAAAATTTATGGCCACTTTAAAAGGTGATATACGGCCTGCATATTAGTTGCTTAAGTGATTTGAAGTTGGGAAAATAAATTTTTATGAGCTTAAATTCTTAATTGTTTTAATGATTTGTAAATAAATTCAACAAGGCTTTTATTTGTTTAAATAATCAGGCATCAAGTTGTTGCATTTTATGGCCGTTGTAGTCTAGTACGTAGTGTGTTGGCTTATTAGACGTGAGGTCAAGGTTCAAACTCTAGGTTGGACATCTCCAACAAACACGATATATGGAAACAAAATTTCTTCGCAACTTCTTCTCAGCAAATTTCTGGCAAAAAAACTTGAGAGTAAATAAAAACTGACATGAAAAGCTTCTCAAAAAAATCTGTTGTTCGGCGTTGACTTTAAACTGTGGTCCCCAGCACTCATTAATAAACTTAACACACGCAACATAAATGATGTATGAAACTAGGTTGTAGGCCTTACTGAAGGCATGCAGCATACCATAAGAATATGCAGAAGGTTTGAAGGGAATCCTAGGGCTGCAACATGGGAATTGTGCACTAGATTCGTAACATGATGGTCTGACCAATAGTGACCTGTGGGGAAATCGTCTGAACAAATATCAAAATTGCTCAAATAAAGTTGGACAAAATAGACAGAGGAGCATGTATTGCATTGGTCGAAGCAGTGAAAAACTGTCCTACTGCAGCTATGGAAGCTCATGAAGCACAAGATATGGAAAAGCACAGTTTTGAAGGCTATGGAGTGGACAGTCAAACAGCAGTCAAAGTGCTGGGATTCCACTACGTCAAATTACAGGGCGTAGACTCTCTATATGCATAGACTCTCTATATGTCGACACAACAGTGACCTCTACTGTGTTTCAGGTCACTGTGGCGTATAAGGAAACTATAGGGAGAATTAATTGCCACGAAGTTGTCTGAGGAGTTGTTGTCTGAGGAAGAGACGATAGGTGGGAGAGGGGGGGGGGAAACATAAGTCCCCACAAGAATACTTTTTCAAATTCAACAAACCGTAGGTAGTCTAACACACCCAATTTCAAAACTACTGTATACAGCAGTGGACAGCAGGAAAAATAAGGAGCTACTTGATGTCAACAAAAGAACGATTCGCACTCGATTAGAAATTCTGATAGAACACAGTTCTATTGGCGTTTTCGCTGACAAGCTCGTTGTACCCTACTAGGATTATTGCAAAAGCTGCCAGTATGTGGAAGAAACGGAATCGTTACAACATCTTTTGTGTGAACGCCCTACAGCTGTAAACAAATGTTATCGGCTTTTAAGACAGATAGGATCTGGTTATGGTGGCGAAGGTGCCACTAAAGGAAATCGGCAGTGAAGAAAAATTTGAACTCCATGCTGTTGATGCAACCAAAATTCTTTTGTATGCTCAACGAAAGGCACGATAAAGAAAGGCAAATGCTTCTCCAAAAACAACTGGAATTATGGCAATAAAATCTTTGTTGCGAAATTACAATTCAGAAAAAATCAAAGATTGACCAGCGGCTTCTTGACAGGGACTGTGGACTCAGCGTACCCTAATTCAGAATGGATGTTGGGAGTTCGATGGCAACATGTAGATTCTGTGACGATGAGAATGAAGAATTGGAACACATTCTTGGAACTTGTGGAGCATTAATGCATTCCAGAAGGGAAAATCAAAGTCGAGAACAGGTGCTAGACAGGAATTGTCATTGTTGATCAGCATCGAGGGTAATGCCAGGGTAATCGACTTGGAGGAGGTATGTTATTAAGTTGAATATACCCAGACTGAGAATATGGCGCAGCTTGCCATTCACTGCACTTAACATTCGCTTTAAATTTGATGACAATTTTCTTGCTAGAAGTGTTCGTGTTCTTTGGTCACCAATCGGCGCGGTTTAATAACTCTGGAACACGTTTTTTGGCCCTGTGCTATATTTGTTGCTTTATACCGTCAAACCAGCAGTTTCTGCAGGATTGAAAGCCATTTGTTAAGACACCATTGACCACAACATGCGCGATTTATTGGAAAAAATGTATTCAAAAATTGGACCAATCGAACACTCACCCGCGACATAACATTAGATGCCACATCAAACATAGATGTCATGAAGTTATCTACCAGATTGTAATCAAAAATTTCAGCCCCCAATCTCAGTCTTTAAAAAATCACTTAAAATTGTTTCTTTGATTTTGCTTTTAAAGGACAATAAGATATGATTTGATAGGGGCTAGCTAATCCATGGTAAATTTGCACTCTCATTTCCCTTCACACAAGATGGCTCATTATTTGCGGAAAAATTCTTTTAAAATTTATCATGATTAGCGTACTTTGATTATGAATCTTCAAAAGGCACATCAAACTACTGCTTTGAGTAATAATTTAAGAATTTTCTAAATAAACCCGCATTTAGTTTTTCCACTCAAATCAAATTAATAATCATGGCCCTTTTAACACCCCAGCAGCACGTAATATTCTGTTTTTAAGACACAATTTAATGATTTTTTTTGTTCTTTTAAATATTCATTCATTCATTCGCTCATTCATTCATACAGTCATTCAAAAAAATTATTCAACATTTTAATTTTCATTTTTGTTTTTGTTTTTGTTTTTGTTTTTGTATTCTTTTTGTTTGTAAACGTCAGGGCAATTTATTTCATTAAAAAGTTACTGCCAGCCAGCCAACCAGCCAGCCATCCCGGGCTCTGTGGTCATTTCCTGTATGTTTGTGTGTTTGTGTGGTGTATGCGCCCAAAGACCAGTATAAAATTTGTTTAAATTTGAAATTTTGTGTCATAAAAAAAAACAAAATTTTTATATCGCCATGCTCCGTCAAATATCATTTTGTAAGAGTCAGCAAAAAAGGCAGGCAAAATAGATAAAAAAAAGAGAAAGAAAAAACGAATAATTTGTTGTGATTTTCTGCTGCCGGCCTAAAATTGTGCACCGCCATCAGTCGGTCGGTCGATTAATGATGAGGTGGTTGAGTAGAGCCAAAGATCTAAATCATGTTCGTTTTTATGGGTCATCTTTATGGTTAATTGAAATAAATGGAAAAAAAAATAGTCAAAAAAAAAAAAAATTCAAAAGTTTTCCCTATAAAAAGGGCTACAAAAAGTACCGAAAAAAAAAATAAGAAAAAAAAAATAAGAAAAAATATGCTAAAGTACCATTTGATTTTATTTAATCTTTTTAAATTAGATGATGACTGGCAAAAGAATATTATTTTGAAGGCAAAGAAATGTAAAAAAAGAAAAATTCCGAATGAAAATGCTATAATCAGTCTAGATCGACATAAATCTTGTTTATGCCCTCAAATCGGTGGACACCAATTTGATTGTGTCAAATGAACAAGTGTTTGAAGTATGTTTCCAACATTCTTATTCACTGCAGGTTCAAAAATTAAAATCTTTCCGGTAAGCAAAGCTTGCTCTTCTATAACAGTTGCTATCGGGGTTTCATAAAGCGCTTGTGCTATTTTTAAATTGATGCTATTTTTAAGAAAGTCTACGTAGGCATAGTAGAAGCAGTGAAAAACTGTCCAACAGCAGCTCTGCGAGCTCTTTTGTCCGCAAGCTCTTAAGTCCGCTAATAGGACACAGCGCATGGCTTTAATACAGCGCTTGTGCTATTTTTAAATTGATGCTATTTTTAATAAAGTCTACGTAGAAGCAGTGAAAAACTGTCCCACAGCGGCTCTACAAGCTCTGTTGGATTTAAGTCGGCTAATAGGACACAGCACAGGGTTTTCATAAAGCGCTTGTGCTATTTTTAAATTGATGCTATTTTTAATAAAGTCTACGTAGGCATTGTAGACGCAGTGAAAAACTGTCCTACAGCGACTTCCATGACTTCAGTGTACAAATCAGGCGCTTAAATCAGAATCTGAAGGATAACATGGTTTGTATTCGTTTAGACAACCGCTGTAGTTTGTGACTTAATGGCATACACCTACACCTTACATGAAAAGTCGAACAGTTCACATCACCTCCAGAGAAGATGATCATGCCCTTAAATCACTCACACAGAATATGCAATGTGACATTATCCGTGTGTTAGAAACATCGTCCTGTGCTGTTTCTCCCCTATCATCAAATTCAGGCCCAAAGAAGTAGTACATCGACATGTAGGGCCCAACATGTAGGGCCCGACATGTAGGGCCCCGGTAGTGAACTAACCAATATTGTTCTTAAACGAATATTGATCGATGGTTTGGCGCCAGCCTAAAATCCATACCATGCAGTAAAATTTTCGGAATAAATTCGACGCTCTCATTTCTCATTCAATTGTTCATTTCGTTAATTCATCATCGCTGAAAACGATCTTTCGATGAAGGTTAAGATCAGTTACCAACTACGCTCGGTTGCCTTTAATTCCCAACTCATTTGAATTTTGTACGGCGGTAAATCCAAATCACTGTACCAAACTCACTAGGTTGTATGCTGTGCAAGGCCAGGTTCTTGTGAATGTTGGAACTGAATCGACAAATTCGGATTTTCCTATACTATCTTAAGCATAGCAGCTAGCTTTCTGCCAGATCTTCCATTTCTTTGATCGTTTGCTGAAATATTGGACTTAAGTTTATACACCACATTGCTAGTGCTCTCTGGAGATTGTAAAATAAACAAATCGCACAGTACAGACAACTAATTTGACAGATAGTTGGTCATTACAATACTTCAGTCAGGATCATAACCTAGTTTCTCACTTCACTTATGTTGTTAGTTAGTTTCATACATCCGAGCGAAAGATTTTTTAGAAACTTTTCATGAAAATTTTATTTACTCTCTGAGTTTTTGCCACAAATCTGCTAAGGGGAAGTCGCCTAGAGAACTATTCTTTTCGTATTTAATTTTATTGCATATGTCTGAGCTGTGATTTGAACCTTGGTCTTACGTCTAATAAGCCAAGACACTATCTAATAGACTACGGGGAATTCAACAAGATAGAATGATAGGGTTGCCAACTGCGTCTGTTTTATTTGGCATAAAGGTTGCATAAACAAATTTCCATCATTTAAGGGCCGTTGAAAGGCAATGATATTGAACCATCTTTTAAGGCAGATAGTGAAGCGATAACAACAAACGGACTAAAGATGACAAACAAAAAAATCGATGACAAACAAAAAAATCGATTACTCTTGACAAATGAAGTCAAACTGGCCTTAAAAGACAACCATAGTTATTTTGAGAATTTTATGGAATTGGTAGGACTTTATTTCTAATGAACTGGTATAGCCTGTTCACAACTTCTATGCTTGAAAGAAGTAATCCGCACATGTGACCACATACAACAAATTATGCTTCCCGTTAATTTTTAATAATTTTTTTCTTGTTAATTATCATACGTAATTAATTTGTTATTCTATTGGAAATTATCATTTTACATACCTTGCTTGCTGTGGCCCCACAAAGCCGGTATCATGTGCTGAACTGGCGGTGATTTGAGCATCTGTGATTGCACCAGATTCCATGCCCAAAGGCATATTACATGTGGCTGCAAATATAAATAAAAAAAGAAAAAAAAAACACAGGAAATATGTTGAAAATATTGTTTAAAAGCCATAAATTATTAACAAAAAAGTATAAAAAAACGAAACAAAAACAAAGAAATTAAAAATAAAACATTTCATTAGGTTTTCCTAATTAATTTCAATATTAAAACAAATCCCACTAAAACTATATTTAGGGAATAGCGGCAACAACAACAACAACAACAATTTAACACCATAATTAATTAAGAAAATTTACATCACACACAAGCAAGCATCACCAAAAACAAAAACAAAACAAAAAAAATATCAGCCACAAACAACAAGCGCGCAGACCTTTCACTTGAATAGACAAAAACGCATAAATTTTCTCAAGAAAATTGGAAAATTTCATAAAAGAAAATAAAAAAAACACAGTTCAAGTGTGTGTGTCTGATTTTTATTTTGTTTGTTTCGCTAGACTTGAAGATGAGAGAGAGAGAGGAGAGAGAGAGAGAGAGAGAGAGAGAGAGAGAAAAGCCCATAACTTTTTCTGAAGCTAATTTATCAAATTAACTCAAGCATTTATGATAATGATAAATTCAAAAGAGATTTTTTTATTCCGTTTTCTCGGTTTTCTTACAAAATTTTTTTTTGGGAAAATTGCTGAACCCAGTGGAAAATTTTGAAAGAATTTATGGCATAAAGATTTTAAAATTTTTTAAATATTTTGTAAACATTCTTTAGGGGCATACTGGCAGCCTGGCGGTCCAAGTAAATCGAATGATTTTCAGGCAACAAGCCTTGTGCCACATGGCTACACTCAAATGACCATGATCTTCAGTAATCATACAGCGAAAGTTTAGTATTAGACCAGCATATTAAACCTCTCTGTATTAACCCAAAGAGTCACACTGAAAGCCTGTGGATCTTCAGTCCAAGATCATCGATTTGGGATTCTACAATCGAACATTCTATTCACAAAGTCATAAGAAACTGTATAATCAACCTGAATGCCTGTATATCTTTTCAGAAATGTGCCTGTCCATAGAACAGATTAGGCCAGGCTTCAGTTGGATTGAATTTGTTTGGCACCAGCTCAGCCACAGGTTCTGCAGAAAGACATAGAGAAGCCAATTCTTGTTTAGAACCCCCTCCCGGTTTTGTTTTCTTTTGGCGTTCGCCACTTTATTTATTTCCTAGGCAAATGCCTCTTGTGTTACGCCTTTCCTATGGATTAAGTAGCTCCACAAATATCAGTGCAGATATACACACACACACATATATATATATATATACATACACACACAAACATACATAATTAGTTCGCGTCTGTTACACCTGACAAGTAGAAGAACGGGGCTAGTGCGCCCTGACCAGCTGACTGATGATGCAATGAACAGGTGGCAGCACGATTGGTCTTCTTCCACAAAGGGAAGATGGACCCACCGATTAACACCAAATAGAGAAGAATGGACTAGTAGGAAACATGGCCAGGTAAATTTTTACCTTACACAGTTCTTGACGGGCCACGGATGCTACAGGGCATACCTCTACAAGTATAGGCACGACCTGGATGAAGCGTGCCCAGCATGCCAAAATACAAACGAAACAGCGGAGCATATATTCTTCACCTGCCCGCGCTATGACTACCAAAGAAATTTCATGGAGAGGACGATAGGATCACATGTGACTCCCGACAATGTGGTCAACTTGATGCTAGCATCATGTGAAAATTGGAACGCGGTATGTTTCTTCGCGAAGGAAGTNAAATTGGAATGCGGTATGTTTCTTCGCGAAGGAAGTTCTAATACAACAAAGGTTAACAGAGAGAGCGAGAACAGCAGA
>QOCX01000282.1:77022-98384 GCA_005959815.1 Sarcophaga bullata | reverse complement strand
TCCGATTTCTTCTCCTTTTCACCATTTTCCTATATCACTGACCTCTCTGTCTCTCTCTTTCTCTCTCTTTCTCTCTCTCTATCTATCTCTCTTCTCTAGGATGCATTTACGGTGAATATATTTGACCACAGTGTATTGTTCCAGGGACAAGTATACATAATCAGACCTAACCTAACCTGCCTCCATTCGAGCAGCTATGTAATGCAGATTTCTGGATCATATTCAAACAGCAGTCCTCCCGGCTTTAAGACCCCTAGTAATACTCCTCTGTGAGTTGTTGTTGTCATTATTATTACGTCGAGTAAACAACAAAAAAGAAGAAGAATTAATGAGCAGCCCTTCGATACCCTTTTGCTTATTGCATGGAGCTGAAGAATTTGAAAGCTAGGATACACATGCATATGTAGGTCCCTGAAGAGGCTTACAGTGTAGCTTATGGATTAGAGTCACTTAGAATGATTTAGTTTCAGCCATGATCTCCACATTTAGGCTGTTAAGATGACGATTGACAATAAATTGATTATGGATTTTATAGATTTAAAGTTTTAAAATTTTATTTTTTTCTTCTCATTTTTTTTTCTCAGTGTATTCCTTTGGTTTTTAACCAATAACCGAACAAGATTTGCTATTGTTAAGTATTGCTATGCAATCATTTGGAAAATTTTTTTGTTGCATTTACAATTTGCTATTGTGTTTAGAGACAGTAAAACAGAGGGAGAGGGAAATGGGGCTGGACAGACAAATTTAGTGACTCTGACTGACTAAATTTCGTAGATACTCTTGCAATTTTATAAGAAATGTTTGTTGATGCTTGAAATGTTTGTTATACTTGTTACTACTGTTGATGATGTTTCATTGTTGTTTTTGTTTTTGTGCTTCGTTTTGTTTTTTTTTTTCTTCTATTTTTACTGTCTTGTTTTGCTGGTTGCTTGGCTTAAATACACCATCATACAACATCATACAACATCATACACCATCATACACCATCCTAGCATACATGCCAAGCAGTATTTATATGATATTCTGTGCATAATTTGTTAAACTCAATAACGTCAACCTTCTTTTTTTGAGACTCTCTTCTTACTTCAAAATTTATGTACTATTGTGAGCTGTTTTTTCCTTCTCTTTTTTTTTGTGTATGCTTCTTATCCAACGATTTGTAGCTTAAAATACTTTGTGTTCAAAATCATTTGAGATGTGTGATGAAAATTTACATACCCTGGCTTATATATATGTATTGTATATGATAAGTCAAGCATAAATGTTGCAACAAATCTTCATACATGAATACTACATGCCTCTTAATAATGTGCACATACATATGTGTATGTATGTATGTTGAATGTTGAATTGTTATATGCTGTATGTTGTATGTTGTACGACGTTTATGTTTATTGAATTGTAGATCAAATGATTTAACAAGAGTCTCTTAATATATGATTATATCGTAACATATTGGTTCAGACTTTATAGCTCTGTTGTACAGGGTCTTTTGGGTATGAGTTTCTTTTTTAACAGATATACATCAATGGAATGGAAATTTTGTCAATATCCCCGCATGCGTACTTAAAACGTACATAATTGGTCATTACAACCCTTCAGTCAGGATTACGACCTAGCCTCTCACATCACTAATATTGTGTGTGTGTGTTAATTTTAAGCATGAGTTGCGTTACCTACAGTTTAAAGTCGATTTCGAACTACAAATTTTTGAGGAACTTTTCATGGCAATTTTTTGTCAGAAATCTGCTGAGAGGCAGTAGCATCTAAGCCAACATACTAGTCCTCTAGCCAGAGGTAATTTAAATAAAATCAGTTCCTTTATAAGACTATCCTTTCATAATTCTCCATAAAGTTTCTAACCTTGGAAATAATCGGTTCTGAAACCATATATCCTAACCTAACCTTCTCCGAAATCGTTTGTATAATTATGGTACTGTCTTCGTAATTTCACATCATGAAAAGTCATCAATGGATTACCTTACTCGTGTAGCTTAAATACAATGGATTGTGTTTACTAAACACCTTACTAATCTGGATCATCTAGTTGGCGTTAAAAGCTTTTTTCTAACTTTTCCAAAAGCTAAGTCATCAAGAGTCCGTCACCAGTATGTGCTTGATTACATAAGATACGCTTATCATATCAATATTTTTAGTTGGGCCATCACACATACTACTCTCCTATGTTATTAGATTGGGCTCAGGGTCATAAGTCATACGCCGCCACGTTGTTTCAAAACTAAAGGCAAATCGGTTATCTTTTTTAGCAATTGTCTAGGATATCTACTAGAGTTTCCACTCTACACAAGCTGGTAAAGCATTTGAGGCAGTTGCTTAACATATTTACAAACATACATACCTAGTTAGTCCTTACGACCCTTCAGTCAGGATTACAACTAGCTTGTCACAACTTTTAGTTGTGTTTTGTTTAATACATGAGTGGCAGGACTCCGAACAACAGATTTTTGAGAAGCGTTTTTCATGGCAAATGGATTGCAATCTTATCCACAGATTTTGATAGTAGTATGCTGGGGTAGGTCCCATAGTAGTGGGTAATGTGTTGGCTTATAAACGTGAGGCACGGTCCAAACAGTAGATGCCACATCTCCAACAAATTGAAATATTTCTTCTCAACTTCCTTTCAGCAAATTACTTGCAAAAACTCTGCAAATTAATAAATTGCCTTGAAAAGTTTCTCAATTGTTGTTCGGAGTCGTTTTCAAACTCCAGGTCCGCCACTTAGGGATAGAATTAACACACACAACATGGGTGGGAAGCTAAGTTGCGATATTGACTGAAGGGCTGTAATGACCAATTAGGTAGCGTTGTTGAGGTCAATAACAGCGTTGCATGTGCCTATCGTTCACAGTCACTGGAATTTCAGCTTCATATTCAAACAATTAATCATTAAACAAGCCGTTTGATCAAATCCTTTCTCTCTTTAAGGATACCATTTTTTGTATAGCCCTGCGCTGCAATTCTTTCGACGAGTTTGCTGGTTTCGGTTAGTACAGGAACTGCGCTTATCTAATATATCACTACGGGCCGATATGCATGCTCAAGTGAGCTTTAACTTCAAAACTTCACTACGAGGGTGCATTTGTTTTAGAACGCCATTTTGCACACAATTGAAATATTTCTTCTCAACTTCCTTTCAGCAAATTACTTGCAAAAACTCTGCAAATAATTAAAATTGCCTTGAAAAGTTTCTCACAAATCTGTTGTTCGGAGTCGTTTTCAAACTCCAGGTCCGCCACTTAGGGATAGAATTAACACACACAACATGGGTGGGAAGCTAAGTTGCGATATTGACTGAAGGGCTGTAATGACCAATTAGGTAGCGTTGTTGAGGTCACAATAACAGCGTTGCCATGTGCCTATCGTTCACAGTCACTGGAATTTCAGCTTCATATTCAAACAATTAATCATTAAACAAGCCGTTTGATCAAAATCCTTTCTCTCTTTAAGGATACCATTTTTTGTATAGCCCTGCGCTGACCATTCTTCGACGAGTTTGCTGGGTTTCGGTTAGTACAGGAACTGCGCTTATCTAATATATCACTACGGGCGATATGCATGCTCAAGTGAGCTTTAACTTCAAAACTCCACTACGAGAGTGCATTTGTTTAGAACGACCAATTTGACACAAGATTTCAATTGTTTTCAATGAAGATACTTGAACTTAAAATACCCTGTCTGTAGAGAGCATCAGTCTAAGGAAAATTAAAATCTTTCCCCCTCTTGGTATACCAAACAAACAAAACCAACCAACTGACTGAATTAATGGTGGTTGCCTTTAATATCCATACGCTTTGGCAATAGACTGGTTATTACAATCTTATACTGTTGTTGTTGTTGTTCTTGTTGTTGTTGTTCAAGTTAAAAGTATGTGTGTCTTGTCAGAGGTTTTATTGGGATATCCATTGAACTGCATTGTTAAGGTTTATAGCTAGGTTAACAATTTTCATTTTCTTCATATTGTTATCGATGAAAAACAAATAGTTAGGTTATGTTGCAATGCTCGCTCTCTCTATCTCTCTCTCGCTCTCGCTCTTGCTATTGTATTTGTATTTGAAAATTATTATTGAATATGTTGTTGCTGCAATTTTAATAATAATATACTCGCTCACTCATTCATCTACTATTCTACAATCATTCTTTTATGATTTTCAAGTAAACTTTTACTACTCAAGTGTAGCATTTCAGTAGGATAATAGGATTATTATTCGTAGAACATGTTCATTCATTTACTTGCACAAATAAAATCAAGTCAAGTAAAGGATACTTAACAAGAGATAGGAGAATATGGAATATTTTAAATAACCATACTCGTACTTACATACATACGTACATACATACGAGTATATATACTTGCAATATTAATTTTTGTACTTATAAATACTCTTAATGAGATTTAAATAAATATGAAGGAATGAATAGAGAAATGTTTTGGTTAAGAAAGTCTTAGAATGCAAATGTAAATTGAAATGAAAATTGAAATTGAAATTTGAAATTGAAATCGAAATGGAATTCAATTATTTAATTGCAATCAGTTAGTTGGGGGGTAAGACATAATTGTATTTAAATTGATGCTACAGCATTTGTAAATTAATATTAATAAGGTCATTAACTAAAAATTATTATAAAAGTATTATATTTCATTAAACCAAACATCTAAAACATTACTATAACATTATATCACCGGGGAGGAGTTTTAATTTCCCATAAAAAAAAATAAAAATCAAGAAAGAAAGAAAAAAATTTCTTACAAATTTTCTTCCCCACAAAAAGAATAATTTTATGCTTAAGATTAAAATACAATAACAAAACGAAAATTAAAAAATAAAACTCAATCCCTCTCATAATCTGGCCCTCCGAGATCGTGGAAGACAATATGTCAACACTAGTACCACTACCAACTGATAAACAACGTAAGCTAGTAGGCAATTTTCCTAATTAGCAGTGAAGTTTATTCCATTCCAACAAAACTATTATTTGCTCTACTCAATTGGGTCCTTTCCAATCCTTCTACTGAAGAGAGTGCAGGCCTGGTGCACAAATGTTGAATGCAGTAAGTCCAGTCTCAATCAGGAATGTAAACTTGCTTCAATACTGGGTATACGTAAGTATATTCAGGATGATCCTGAAGGTCGGAGGTCGATTCAATCCAGTTTCAACATGAACTGTAAACTTGCTGCAATGCTGTGAAAACGTAGGTACATTCAGTTCAATCCTGAAGGTCGTAGATCGATTCAAGCCAGTTGCAACATGCTGCAATACTGGGAAGACGTATGTACATTCAGTTTGATTATATCTTTCCCTATAGCTTTCTGAACAGGACATTTGATTTTAGTATTCCAACTATAGACTGCTGGGCTGAAGATCCGAACATTACCAGACAGTCTCCTGTGGTACATGGCTTCAAGATAAGTTGTTGGTCCTTGCCCTTTGTACAGAGTCTACAACCTAACCTAACCTTTGAATCTGCTCTAAAGTAAGGTATTCTGCGCTACACATATTGTGTGGTAATGAGATGTCTTAGTATTCCTATAATACATCCTCCAAGGCTATTGCCCTGATAATTCTCAGTATGCAGAGCGGTGTCAATAATGCCAATTGTACTGCTCTTAAGATGAATTCGATATACGAGACATATGTATGTCGGACAAATCACTTGGCATTTATAATCGCATTTTCATTTTATAATCGCTGTAGTCTAGTAGGTAGTGCGTTGGCTTATTAGACGTGAGGTCTCGGTTCAAATCCCAGCTCAAACATCTCCAACAAAGCAAAATATGGCAAAATATTGCTTTGGCGATTGCTTCTCAGCAGATTTTTGGCAATAGCTCTACGAATTAATAAAATTGCAATGAAAAGTTTCTACAAAATCTATTGTTTAAAGACGTCTTTAAACTGTAGGTCTGCTGTGAGAAACTAGATTCCTAAACCTGACTGAAGGGTTGTAATGACCAATTATGTGCGTATGTAATCTCATTTTCAACCGTATTGACGTCAGTGAGTTTTTGAAAACCACAAGATATGCGGCAAAAGGTTCTAGAGACATACAGCATTACGTTTTCCAACTAGAAAAGTGGCTAAAATGTGGGAGCATGAAAGTGAACGCAACATTTACTCTACAAAAGAAAACATATGTTCGAGTTCGAACAGATACTAATGTAGGAACTCGTTGAGCAATGAAAAGTTACTCTAATTAGTCATTCAGAGTTGATGTTTAACTTAAGGTCCCGCCACTGATAGATAAAATTAACACATACAACATGGATGTTGTGAGAAGCTAGGTTGTTGACTCATTTAATAGTTGCAGCAACTCATTAGGTAACTATAAACCTCAAGAAGACTTTTAGACTCCAGAAACAAAAAAAAAATATTGTCTTTGTATCCATTTAATCCCGCTTTTAATTTATAATTTCCCAAGAATGAAAGAAAATTCCAATTCTCAGCCTACATTTACTACAAACCCAATTCAAGTAGACTAATTACGATTGCAATTAATGTGTCTACCTTTCTAATTTATGCATAATTATACTAACTAAACCCATTTCAGCTGCTGGCATCATCTAAGCAGTTCAACGAATACTTTTTATGTGTCGTATTTGGAATACATTGTTGGTTTTTAATTTCAATTAAGGAGCAATTAAACTTTAGTTGAGCTTTAAAAAATTTTTAATTTCTTAAGAAATTTAATGAGTTAGGCAGGCAACCTTTTCCATGGTTACCAGGTAATTAAAATTTATAACTTCAGACAGTTTTCACATACGTTTTGGTGGTTTGCTGCTTATTAAGAAATTTATTTTGCTTTGGCTGGGAATATTCACAGAAAGAAATTTTTGTTCTTTTTTTATAGTTTTTTTTTGGATTTAAACTTTGTAAATCATAAATAACTTCTTCTACTACAACGTCTTTAAGTTTTTTTTTTTTCTTTTCATTTTTCCATTCAATCTTAGGGCATAAATGTTATTATAACTCTTCGTTACTTAGTTTTGTGGTATAAGTTTTGGTGGAAGAAGAAAAAAATGTCGGAGCAGGTAAAAAATGAATGTAAAACGAAACATCACCCCATAAAAATGTCAATAGTTAAATGGATGCCTTAGTAAAAGGAGAGAGAGAGAGAGAAAAAAAAGGAACGAAAACATATTACAAACAGGGAAATGCAACTTGCTGTGGTTCTTTTGCAAAAGTTTTTTCTATAAAACCGCCAACCGTGTAAAAACCATTAAAAAACCATAAGAGCAACGTATATGTACTTATGCATAAAAAAACGAAAAGAAATACACGAGGGTAGTGTGACAAGTTATTCGAACATAGCCATTAATCAAGGAGAAACAATGTAACATAATAAGCCGCCGGCTGCTATTGGTACCCAGAGGACTAAAGACTTGCATTAAACTGGCAAGCAGATCTCAGGAAAATATCAAAGGCGGCCATACTACAGAGAGGCAATTGGTAATATGGTTCCACAATTACTCCTCATACTTTTAATCCTCAAGTCCACAAAAGTCTGTTGATGTCTTTTCTCTCGTCATGAAGTCGCAAACAATATTTGCAAGACGAACAGATCCATGACACTCAAGTTGTTAATGATCCTGCAAAGACAAATTACTTTTCTATGAAGCGAAAATTGACCACGCCTACTATGCGACATACTACCACTTCCACAATCTAGAACCGCCTGGTAATAACATTGCTTTAGCCTTGAAGTCAGAACATACAAAAGCCCCTATAACCGCCTTAGTACTAAAATATCTTCAAGAAAAAATAACTCTACTGATGCGCAGCAATAGTCACCGTAGTCCAGTAAGCAGTGTGGTAGATAGCAATAGTTACCGCAGTCTAGTAGGCACTATGCGGACAGCAATAGTCACCATAGTCTAGTTGGCGGTGTGTTGACAGCAATAGTCACCGTAGTCTAGTAGGCACTATGGGGACAGCAATAGTCACCGTATTCTAGTAGGCAGGGTGTAGACAACAGTATTCACCGTAGTCTAGTAGGCAGTGTGTAGACAGCAATAGCCACCGTAGTCTAGTAGGTAGTGTGTAGACAGCAATAGTCACCTTAGTCTAGTAGGCAGTGTGAAGACAGCAATAGTCACCGTAGTGTCGTAGGCAGTGTGAAGACAGCAATAGTCACCGTAGTGTCGTAGGCAGTGTGTAGACTTATTAGACGTGAGACCATGGTTCAAACCCTAGGCATTTCCAACAAAACTAAACATAAAAAAATATTTCTTTAACGACTTTCAGCAGATTTCTGATAAAAACTCTGAGAATTAATAAAATTGCCATGACATTTTTTTAATATGACATTCGAATCGGCTTTAAACTGTAGGTCCCTCCACTTATGGATATAAACTAACATATACAACATAAGTGGTGTGAAAATATAGGTCGTAATCCAGATTATATACGCAGTAACTATATTATCGGTAGGTTTGGTTATTATCCCCTCGATCTAAGAGGATTTTTATGGATTTTTGGCTTGAGAAACCAAAGATTAAGTTCTTGAAATTAGAAGGCACTTCTGAAGTCAGATTTGTAGCATCTACAGTAGAAATATCAGCTCTTCGCTGAGATCTTGAAAAGCTTAGTTAGTTTATTAATGGATTTTGACCTGCCTTAACACGTCCTTCCTCTGCCTTTTGTACGCCTACGGCAGTTGCTCACACCAATTGATGACAGGGCTTCCTCGATCAGGTCCTTCCAATGCAAACAAGGTAGTCCTCTGTGCCGACTTCCGCAAATCTCCGCATCAAATAGATGTTATTACACTGCACAACGTTCATGTGGTTGAGGAGCTGATACTGCTCACTGTTGGATCGCATGCGGAATTCATCGCCAACTCGCACTGGACCGAAGATAGTAAGTAGGACTTTTCTCTCCAATACTCTCAATGCTCTCAATGCATCAGCGCCATTATGAAGCACGAGGAGGATGAGCGTCTTGTAGAGTATTAGTTTCGTCGTACGAGAGATGTCTCTGCTACTCAATTGCCTATTGAGACCATAGTAGCACATGTTAACAGGAGTGATCTCCAGACTCTTCATTTTTGGTGGTAACGGCGAAGCCAAGATAAATAAATTCCTTGACTATATCGAAAGTATAATTATCGGCCATAATCTGAGATCCAAATCTGTGATCTAGATTTTGAAAAGTGGCTTTATTTTTTCTCTCAAGAGGATAAGATCTGGTTTTCTTGGGTGGTGGTTTTCTAGCTTGTCTTCTGTAGTCCGATTTGCAGCGCCCACAGTCGCAATATCAGCCCTTTTTTAAATGTCTTTCCTTAGATCTTGAGAAGTTGCTTTATTTGATCTCTCAAGAGGATAAGATCTAAGGGCGTCTTCTGTGGTTCGATTGGTAGCATGCACAGTAGCAATGTCAGCCATTTTTTGTCTACGTTATCTTATCTCTCAAGAGCATAAGATCTGGGTTTTTTTTGTGTGGTAGCTCGTACTCTCTTAATGAACGATATGTTTGGCCATAGGTTTTAATAATATGATATCTGTTAACAAAAACTTGTAAGACGCACCTCGTTTTGAAACCAGCAGACGGCTATTTTTTTTTTTTTTTTTTTAGTTTTGTTTCGTGTTAAGATACTCTCCTGCTGTTAACAAAATTATAAAAAAAGAATATTCCTTCACTTCTCATTTTTTGCTGTCTTTACACTTTAAAGTTAAAATTTAAAGAGACTAAGGAAATGGAAGCTTCAGAGGCTGCTTCTGCTGGCTTACAATAGCATATTTTATAGCTTCACAAAATAGTTAATGACAATTAAACACAAGTCATATTTTACCATAACGAAATACAATCATGGCACAATGGGATATCAAAAAAAATTTTTTTTTTTAATACAAAGAAGAGAAGGAGAATGAGAAAGAGTTTGGTAGACTGTGGGGGGGGGTGGTAGTGTGCTTACCTATATCGAATCCATGTATATGTGTAGATTGATACAGCAGTATGCTTATAAGGGTTAAAAGCTGATAGGAAAGGCACTGGCGGGAGAACATATTGCAGGTGGTAGTTAAGGTGAGTCGTTGTATTGTGTTTGTTGTTGTTGTTGTTGATGATAAAGATTTTGTTTTTTTAGCCATAATTATTATAAAAAATTTTTGTTGTTTTTTTTTTGTTGTTTCGTCTGTTTTACTAGTTAAAAGCAGGCAGTGGCTTGTATATCTCTAGTAAACGTATAGCAGGAGATCTGTAAATAGATAAAGAAAGGAGAATGAAAGAGAATCTTATTAAAAAAATTATTTTACGATTTAAAAAATAAATGTTTAACAATTAGTTGAGAAAAAATTTGTTTGTAACTGCTTACATTTAATCGGCTATCATTTGTTTAAAACAATTTCAAGTTATTCTGTTAACATACAGAAGCCTTTTATAACTGTCAACCTCCTATGGATTTCAGACTTTTTAACGACTTTTCAAAAATACAAAATGGAAAGCCATAAAATACCTTTAAATAGCATGATAAAGAAATCATAATTGAAGACCTTAAAAAAACAGCAGATAATTGCAATTTATGACAAGCTTTAAAACAAAAACAAAAAAAAAATTTCCTTTAATTTCATAAAAAAATTTCAAAAAGCTGGCAGCTGTCAAAATACTTTAAAATTTCATACAAAAAAACTAGACACTTTAGACATACGAAATTAAAAAATCCATAAAAAAAATGTTTAAATGCTTAGCAAATATTCGTTTATACAATGTATGCGCCTACAAATAGTATGTAAAATAAAAAAGGCCTACTCTACCCCACTCCAGCATTTACATTTAAACTCATACCCTATCCCTATACCTATCCCCATACCTACACATTCAACAAGAAAATACTGCGTCGTACGTACGTAACTATAAGGCAACAGAATATAAACAAGAAAGATGAAAACGAAACGAAAACGTAACGTACAATTTCATTAATTCATTAAAATGTCAAAGTGATATGAAATGTCATGTTGATTTAATTTAGAAGACAAACAATTGACACGTTTATTGTGTATGTACGTATGAATGTATGAAATGAAGACTCTTTTAAAGAACAGAGAACAATTTAAAAGAAGTTAAATAAAATGGAATAAAAATAAAGAAATTAAATGTCTTAGTACTTTAAAGGCATTTACGAAATAAAAAAATTTAAATGATAGGAAAATAACCATTTTCCCTTACGCTACTGCCTAGAAAGAGGGGAAATATTACGTCATTGTCTCAATGTTTAACAATAAATTCCTTAAATGGCTTATAATTCCAGCATTTTTAAGTTATGCACACGATATAAGTCGGATTTAATTCACTATAACACTTTCCTACCTCTTCTTCTATTCCAATTTGCCTGTCTCCTTCACTATCATCTCTCTCTCTCTCTCTCTCTCTCTCTCTCTCTTTCTCTCCTCTAGGATTATTTTGCCGTCTGGGTATAATACTTCTCCCAATTGCATGTATACATCCTCAAACCTAGCCTAACTAGCAGACAACTCTTGCGGAATTGAATCCAAACTGGCAAACAGCAAGCCTAACTATGTATCTTCGACTCTACTACAGTCCATAATTCTTCCTACAACTTTGAAAATCGTTAAGTTATCGAAAAGTGGCAACATGAGTGATTGCAACAAATGAAAAGGAATAACTCTGCCTAACACAATACTCCAGCAATAAGACTGAAAAGTCTTCGAAGCAAAACAGAGCAAAATCTACCAGAATAAGCGGCCTGTTTCAGGTCAACCATGAGCATGGACCACACCAACTCTTTAAGCATTATAAGAGCCTAACCTCTAGAATTGCATAATCGTCTATACCTGTTCGTAGATTTTAAGAATACCTACGACGCCATACATAATTGCTTATTACAACCCTTCAGTCAGGATTACGACATAGAATCTCGTACCACTTATGTTGTGTGTGTTAATTTTATGCATGAGCAGCGGTACCTAAAGTTTAAAGTCGTCTCAGAACGATGCCGATGAAGAAATATTTTCCATATTTTTGTTTCGTACTTTTGTTGGATACGTCTGACATGGGACCAACAGACTACCTACTGACATTTGGGAAACTTTGATAGGCCAAGTAGTACCCCGAACTTTTAATTCTTCGGAACGGGAATACCAGACAGCCATTTCACAAAATCATTGGCGTACAATAATAATATCCCTATCACTTTAGCTATTCACCATTATGCTGTATGATATCATGAGAGAAGTTTGTTCAGACAAAAGTATAATTACGGAGAATCACGCACGTTAAGCCGATGATTAAGATTATGCGGATGATATTGAAATTCGTGCTCAGTATTACTCTTGAGAGAAATATCAAGAAAAATGAAGCCACCAAAATGAATGGCGTAGCGGAAACAGATTTAAATAACAGACTCAGTAAAGCGATCGCGCAATGTGGAGAAATTCACAATATTCGACGATTGTGTAAAGTCAACACTGTTGTATGGAAGTTAAATCTGGATAGTTTAGAACACGATCATTAAAAAATGATCAAGAAGTACTTGAGAAATATACAATATATTCTGGCCTTATCTCGTACGTACTCCTTCTATACTGTTAGACAGAATACTGATAGCATATGAAGTCTAGCTTAAGAAGCCGTGGTCTGAGAAAAAACACGTGTAGACGTGCTATACTTCGGGAACTGGGTCAAAGCAATCTGAAATGAATCGATGAAGATTCTGTATGGAAACCACGTGGTTCTAAGGGGTAAAGGAAAAAACCTCTCTGGACAGCTGCTTAGATTTTGTTATTGAACTGGAAAGCTAGATATTCCTTAAAAGTCTACAGTAATTTATACGCAAAATTTAATGAGAAAACGGGCGTGAGACGTGTCTATTGGGCTTAGCTATGCCAGGCAAAATCAGTAAATATACAGTAAATATACAGATTAAATCAGACAATCGGCTTGCCAAAATATCTCTTTTTAGGTGTCATGTCGACGTCTAAGCATGTCCATGTATTTCGGATATTTTGCCAGAAAATAGCGAATTATTCGTAGGCCCCAGACATTATTCTGGCAACCTTTTTGTAATCTGCCTGTACGACTTCCTTTGATGCGACTAGACAGGAAAGTTAGTAAAAAGAAACTTTACTCCAAGGCAATCTATCGACTAAGCATCCACTCATATGATTTCTAAAGAGGTTACAATGCGAAAGGCACTACCCATCCCCTGGGCAAAGGCATATAAGAGTCTGGAATGGATTTAAGGCACATCACTTTGTAAATAAAAGAATTTAAGTGGTTTGTACCTAATAACTCTTCCAAATAATGGGACATTTCACACATAAATACATACTTAATTCGTCATTGTAACCCTTCAGTTGGGATTACGACCTAGCTTCTTATTTCAATGTAATTAAGTGAAGGTTTTTTAAATTTGAATTCAGTTGAGCTTTAATATGTAAGGGCTTTAATTCAGCTAAGTCTGCATGCGATACAGCGATTAAATTTATAATTCAGCTATGCTGAATTGCAATTTAAAGATTATTTCCTTAATTCAGCTAAGCTGAATTGCAATTTAAAAATAATTTCCTTCATTCAGCTAAGCTGAATTGCAATTTAAAAATTGTTTCCTTAATTCAGCTAAGCTGAATTGTTCAATGTTTAAAGACATTCCTTTATTCAGCTAAGCTGAATTGCAATTTAAAGATTATTTTTTTAATTCAGCTAAGTTAAATTGCAATTTAAAGATTATTTCCTTAATACGGCTAAGCTGAATTGCAATTAAAAGATTATGTCCTTAATTCAGCTAAGCTGAATTGCAATTTAAAGCTTATTTTCTTATTTCAGCTAAGCTGAATTGCATTTAAAGATCATTTCCTTAATTCAGCTTAGCTGAATTGCAATTTAAAGGGGATTTTGTTGAAAATAAAGAATTTACAGTATGTTTATTTGTGAAAGAAATCAATTCAGCATGGTTTGCATAAAAAAAGGTGATTTAGGTTTTAATAAAATAATTTTTAATTAAGCATTTCACCTTCTTTGTGTGCAATGACTTGAATTTGCAATAATAAAATAATTTCTTTTTGATGTTTAATTTACCCTTAAGTATTTAACCCCAGCTGAATTACATTTACGTTAGCTGAATAGCAATTTTTGTTTTTTAATATCTTTTTAAATTCATATAAAAATCGTATAAATTGTATTAAAAATGGTATTGTAGCAAGGAAAGTTTTTTTTTATTTAAAACGTTTTAAACACTTAGTTTAACGTGGATATATGTGAACATGTATGTTTGTATTTATATGCCATATTAAATTTCCTTTCTTTATGATATTTTTTCTTGTTTTAATAGGGAATGTATGCGTTTTATTTTTCTTTTTTTACTTGTAGAAGTAGAAGAAATAGGTTAAATTAATAATGACACCCTGGCTCTGTAAAGAAACATCAGCGCCATTAGCAGCTACCAGCTATGACTCCTGCTTCTGCCGGCTGGTTGTTGGAGTTGGGTTGCTACAATTACTTTGGCAACATACAGACATACATGCATACATATAGAAATTGTCTTGTGAAATGAAATCTAACGCCTTTCCTTTATTAAATACCATATAACCTCTAAGCAAAATATGCTGCTAGAAAGCATATACAGTGAGCGTCAAAAAAAAAAACTGTACATTAACAAACAAAAAATATACATTTTTAAATTACCGTTATTTTTATTTTAAAATTATTTCATTGCCAGTTCTTAAAATTGAAACGAAAAAAAATCGAAATTTTTTCGGGCACTCTCCTAATGTAGAAAAAGCTAAGTTTGGTGATTGTTTCTTTTAACGCTCACTGTATGTTTAGAAGAAATATGTGTGTTAGCTGGAATACATATTAAGGCATACATACATACATCTATAAATGGCTGTAAGCTATTGTATGTCTTATGCTCCTTCATATATAAACGCCAATGGCACTTGTACACTCCATATATTTTATTTTTCTTTCATTTTCTTCGTCGTTTTTCTTTCTTTTTTTTCCTTGTGCTGTATGCCTTTAATTTTTTACCCACGAGTTAAAGAACAGTAGAGAAAAAAAAAACAAGAAAAAAAAACCTATGAAATGAATGGAAATAAAGAACCAAAGCAATAATGCCGCCACCTTTTTAAAGCCTGCCTGCCTCACTTACAGCCCGGCTGAATGGCTGAATGGCTGCCTGTTTGCCTGCTTCACCTAGAATGAAACTAGAGAGGTTTGTTGGGAAGCATATTTATAACAAGTTGTATAGAATGCATACATGACTTTGTGGTAACGTTTACGTTCACATTCAAAAACGTGGGGGGGGGGAGAATGTTGTTATTGCTGTTAAATACCACAAACGTATACTATACCACCGCTACACTATTTTAAAGCCATCTATCTCTGGCTCCTTTTTAAAATGCATTTCAAACTACTTTCTACCACACTCCCTCTTCTCTTGACTCCATATTGTACTCCACTTTTGAGTAATAGAATCAAAAGGACTTTGTTTTGTTGTAAAATTCTATGGTTTTTTGGTTTTTGTTTTGTTCACACAGATAGTTGCTAGAGAATTGAACGAAATGGGGGAAGAAAAAATTATAAACAACACTTGTTAGTTTTAAAGGCTTTGTAATCACATAGCACAGGAAAGAGTTAAACAGTCCAGTTTTTTTTTCCTGATTTTTTTTTTCTCATTATTTGTCCAAGAGTCTGTCTTTCTATCACACAGCCTCTCTGGTATGGAAAGCCTCTTGGCTTATATTTGCTTTACAACAATTTTTCATCTACTGTAATGGCTCGTAAAGAAAAATGAACATCATTTCATCTTCATAAAACAAAAAATAAATAACATTCAACCCTAACATTCACTGTTACGTAAAGATCGCAAAGAGCTGTCTCATCTTTACAATGTCAATGAAGACAAAGCGGTGTCGCGTAATATAATCCATGTGAAAACAACATCGCGTAAAGTCACTCAATTGGCTTCCTGCTGAACAAAATACTACTGGCCAATATTTCTCAAAATGAATTTGACAAGTGAAATGTTAAATGTATGAATGCACCAAAAAATAAGAGCACAAAAAAAAAAACGGGTTCGAAGCGTGCGAATATGGCAGTTTACATCAATCCAGTTGGAGATTACATAAGCCTAACAACACACACAAAATTGGACATTACAACCCTCTACAGAAACCAAGCTGCAACTACACCGATTTGATATTTAAAATAAAATACAGAAGTGAAGGGAACATAGTTCTTGAAGCAGATGCCGAAAATAGATTCTTAGAGAAACTTTTTTGCAGATATAAAGAGAGAAAGTATCGAAGATTTTTTCTTCAGATATAAATTTGTAGAACGTCGAGCCTAAGCTTAGAAGAAAAGCCCTCACGTAAATAAGCCAGTCAACGACATACTTACTAGACTACAACGATTCATGAGTTTTACAGTCCCCAAAATCAATGTACTGATATCAAATATATTAAGCTACACATGAAGCCATGTGACGCCTTCATGTCCGACATAAGTGTTGGTGTTCAGTTTATACCAATCAGTTTAAAAGAAGTCTGTAAAGATCTCGCAAAGTGCTTCTTGGTGATGGTAACATAACAGATGACGGCGTAGACCTGAAATACACACCAACAGCGACTTTTTTCGGGAAGCATTATATGATTTTGAATCTCATGTGGTGTGGTATCGTCCCAATTTCAGCAATTTTGTAAGTTCACGAACTATTTATCCAAAGATGCATCTCACAGCTGAACATAATTCCTCGCTGAAAATTTCGGTCAATTTTTAATTGCTCCACAGTTTATTCAGCGAATACACGTCGTTTTTCATGCACATTTACCTTCAGTTCCTAGGTAAGATAGATATTGTGAGAGTGCAGTCCCGCAATCCCGACTACTTGTAAGTGCCTTGGATTCTCTTGATCGCTTTCCAAACAGTGACGATGTTTTTGGTATCTTGAAATTAATCGACGTATAGGTTTTGATTGACCAATGGAGAATTTATATACCATATTTCGCCCGTTAGTGGGACGATTATAGCGAACATAAAATGGGTGAACTGCGTGTTATGTTTCCGCGAAAGAACACCAATTTTGATACTAAAAAAATTTTTATTCCATTGAGGCTATGTTGAATGCTAATTCAGTCCATGGTAATTTGACAATACAGGCTGAATAAATACAGTCATCGCAGTCTATTAGGTAAAGGCTTATTAGACTAGGTTTCAAACCTAGCACAGACACCTCAAACTTAACGAAATATGAAGAAAAATATTTCTTTTCACGAATTCTCCTCTCAGCAGACTTCTGGCAAAAACCCTGAGCGTAAAAAAAACTTTCTCAAAAAATCTGTAGCTAGGGATCGCCACTTGTGAATAAAATTAACACATGCAACATGAGTGATGTCCGAAGTTAGGTTGTAAACCTGACTAAAAGGCTAAAAAGATAAATTAAGTGAGCCAGAGTAAATAAATCACAACTTATTTTACAGATCTAGCTTCAGCAGAGGGCCGTTTTGGACAATTAAAATTCGGAAGTTCGAGTTGGAAGTCCACATAGCATAAATTACGGAATTAATACAGCTGTGGCCAACAAAATGGAATGAATAGAAAAAATTCTAGAGAAAATTGATCACGTCTTCTGATTTCTGCTTTCAAAACTGTTATTCAGCTAAATACTGTACATACATACATAATTGAACAGAATTACGGCCTAGCTTCTCACACCACTTATGTTGTGTGTGATAATTTCATACATGAATAGCAGGACCTACAGTTTAAAGTCAACTCCGGACGACAGATTTTTGAGAAACCTTTCATGGCAATTTTATTTATTCTCAGAGTTTTTGCCAGAAATCTGCTGAGAGAAAGCCGCCGAAGAAATATTTTTTCATATTTCGTTTTTAATGCCCGACCGGGGATACTATGGGCTAAATACTATGGCATGTAGTATAAATTATTAGTCGTTGTTTACTTCATTTTCAGCATAAAGAATTCCTTGGTTTTTTGCTATCCATTTGTAGTTTTTAATCACACTATGGGGTTTCTTTGCCAGTTGTTTGTTAGCCACAGAGGCAAAGCTGGTGTCTGTTGTTTTAAGCATATCTTTGGCTTACGTTAAGGTGTATCTAGTGTCCAATGTTTTCAGGCTATAGTTTTTCAATTTATATTTGCCAGCTCTTGATAGATGAGCCATTTTCTACATCAAGTTACAGTTGCAACCAGCTGTACGTAAGCTTGTGGTGGACAAAAAAAAAAAAGAATCTTCATTCATAAATTTTCTTTTAGCGGAATTTTATTTTAACTTGATTGTTGTAAAGCAAAGATAACGGTTAGATATTGTAAAAAAAAACTAGATGAACAGTAACTAATTTCTAAAAACAAAAACAAAAACAAAAAAAATACAATTATTTCGTTAATTGTTGGCACATACAATAACAGAGGATGGATGCAACCTCCTCAGCCATACATAACCAACCACCTCTTGTAATATTTTTTTTCCTGTCTTTTTTCTCTCTTTTTTTTTTGCTTGTCAAGTTTTGCTTGGCATGGAATGAAATAAAGCGAAACAAATTTAATTGATCAATTATGTGGCCGTTGTTATTTTATTATTCTCTTTACTTTTTTATTTTTTTTTTCTTCGATTTTTTTTTTTTCACGTTCTTTATTTATATCTTCACCATGCCATGCCGCATATATGAAGAGCATGAAAAATATTTCACATGACAATCATGTTGAAGTATATACGAGTATGAAGCATATATGTATGTACGCTTATAAAAATGGTATTAAAATGATGACAAGTGAATTAATAAATGACAATTGCGTATAAGTGGTACACAAAAGATTGTAAACGATTTTTAAATTCAGCAATTGTCTCTCTCACATTTGAATGAAACTACAAACACAGACCGATAAACGGAATAAATTAATAATAAAACTAACAAAGAAGTTAACTGTGATGAATTATTTACTTAAGTATTGTATTCAGCAAGAACAGAAGCATTATTGAATTACTTTCTCAAAGGGGAAATACAATAAAATCTTTAGCTGAATTATATGCTCGCTATTATTTATTCAAGTTTATAACTCACAATGGAAATAATAAAATATGGAAACGTATTCAGCTTAAAAAACTGTTGCTGAATTACATTTTTAATGGCTGAATAACAGTTCCTATATATAAACATAGGTAGTTAATCCTTAATTTTATATTTTCAAAGCACAGATAAAAGCTAAGTGTTTTACAGAGAATTATAAGAATGCTGAAATACTTAGGATATATTAGGTTAAGTTCATCAGGTAGAATAATACAGTTTAGAAATCCAATCGTTAGCTGAATTATAAATCCACATTATTTATTCAAGATTAATGACTCGACAATGAAAATAATAAAATATGGAACGTATTCAGCTTAAAAAACTGTTGCTGAATTACATTTTTAATGGCTGAATAACAGTTCCTATATATAAACATAGGTATTTAATCCTTAATTTTATATTTTCAAAGCACAGATAAAAGCTAAGTGCCTTACAGAGAATTATCAGAATGCCGAAATACTTAGGATATATTAGGTTAAGTTCATCAGGTAGAATAATACAGTTTAGAAATCCAAAATCGTTAGCTGAATTATAAGCTCATCATTATTTATTCAAGTTTAATGATCCGACACTACATATAGCAAAATATAAATGCTATTCAGCTCGAAAAAGATGTCGCTGAATTACATTTCTAAGGGCTGAATAACAATTCCTATATATAATCACAATTAATTATATCTAAATTTTATTTTTTCAAAAGCCATGGAAAATGTAAGTGCTGAAACACTCAAGATATGTGAGGTTAAGTTCAACGGGTACTGCTTAGTTATACCAAATTATTAGCTGAATTGTAAACTCACATTTATTTATTGATGTTTAATAATTCGACAATAAAAATAACAAAATATATACGCTATTCAACTCAAAAAAATGTTGCTGAATTACATTTCTAACATTTCTAGTGGCTGAATAAGAATTCCATTAGAAACTCAAGGACATGGAAAAGCTAAGTATCTTACAGAGTATTATAAAAGCATCGAAATACTCAAGATATGGTGGCTTAGATTCAGCTGATAGAATGAGTGTAAAGAATTCTACAGTTAGGTCTCGATAATAATAGCATATGAGTATGATGTCATTACTCCTATAGCAGAAATAGAAATTAATAAATTTACAGTCGATTACTTGAGTGTTGAAAAGCTTAACTTCAAAGTCAAAGTTCCTAAAAGATAATTTCCTCTAGAATTTCTTCTAGAAAGTCGGTAATAATCGGATAATGTTTACATAATTACATACTCAATACAACCCTTTTAGTCAGGCTTACAACCAAGCTTCTCACATCACTTATGTTGCGTGTGCTAATTTTGTACATGAGTGGAGGGACCTACAAATTAAAAGTCGACTCGAACAACAGATTATGAAACTTTTCATGAAAATTTTATTTTATTCACAGAGTTTTTAAAGAAATCTGCTGAGAGGATGTCTCACCTGGGGCTTGAGCCGTGACTTCACAGCCAACCCGCCACTAACTAGTTTAAGGCGAATTCTAGAGTGTATTTACTTTGCGTTAATCAAACCATTTCAAAATCTAATCGATTCACATACATACATAACATAATTGGCCATTACAACCCTCAGTCAGGATTACGGCCTAGCTCTTAACACCACTTATGTAGTGTGTGTTAATTTTAAACATAGTGGCGGGACCTACAGTTTAAAGTCGACTCTGAACGACAGATTTTTGAGAAAGTTTTCATGGCAATTTTTTTATCTCAGAGTTTTTGCCAGAAATCTGCTGAGAGGAAGCCGCCGAAGAAATATTTTTTCAGGTTAGTGACACATTATCTGTCTGAGTGATGGTTATATTCATAGTAAAGACACGTCATATTACTTAGGCTATGCGATCTATTGTACTCAATAGGTTATGGACAACTATAAGTCAGTGACCGAAGTCGACATCAACATCCACGCCCTGCACCGTTGGGAATGCTAATAAGAGCTGACATTTTGTATTTTTAAAAGCAACCAACAATCGCTTGTTTGTTCTAAGTCTTCGTATTCTAGCGAGAGACCTCAGTTCAAACCCCCCCCCCCGCCGGTCACGCATCTCTAACACAATAAAACACACAACTCCTCCTCTCAGCAGATTCCAGGCTAAGTCTCAGGGGATAAATAAAATTTCCATGAAAAGTTTCTCAAAAATCTGTCGTATCGGAGGCGACTTTAAACTGTAGGTCCCGCCACTCATGTATAAAATTAAAAGTCAAAACATAAGCAGCGTGAGAAGCTAAGTCGTATTCCTGACCGAAAGGTTGTAATGGCCAATAATTATGTATGTAAGTACGATTATGTACGATGGGTTATGAA
>QOCX01000282.1:66611-77008 GCA_005959815.1 Sarcophaga bullata | reverse complement strand
CAGTGACCGAAGACAATATCAGCTGCCATACATAGCACCGTTGTGAATGCCGGTAACAGCAGACTTGTTGTGTTTTCTAAAGCGATCAAATATGGTTTGGTTCGCTGCTCCTTCTGGTTTGAACCATCGTACATAGGGAGCAATCCTTGTAACAGCAATCATGTAACCGGTATCTGAAGCTTATTTTGATCATACCATTTTAATAATGAAGTATGCTTTTTTTTTGGCAATATGTGTATGGGCTGATTAGACGAGAGTTCATGGTTCAAGACCCGGCTCATGCATTTCGAATCAAACTTCCATAAAAGAGTTTCTCAAATTTGTCTTACAGCGTCGACTAAACCTTTTTAAAATTTTTGCTCTGCATACTCATGGCAAAAATCAACACACACGACACATGGGTGGCCTCAGAAACTATGTTGCAATGATTTCAAACCGTTTTCCTAGCCGAATAGTAGTGTGGTGTGGAATTTCTGTTGCCATATTTAGATTTTCTTTTTTGTTTTGTTTTTGTTATTTGACTACAAAGTTTTAGTTTTCTAAACATTGTTAAGGCTTGTAGGAGTAGTTAGTCATTAGCAACAAAATAGTGGTGAAGCAAAAAAAGAAAATGTTGTTTGCAACATTATACTCAAGTCACAGAGAGAATTTTCACAAATAACACAACATGAGAGTGGAAAAACAAAAAACTTGCAAAAGTATTTTGGAGACGTGTGCGTAAAGGTTTAGTATTTTATTTGAAATTGCATATGAGAGAAGGGATGGAAAGGAAGAAAATATTTTTAAGAGAGGAAAGTTTATAAAGAACGAACATATTTGTATGAAAACCGGCGTCAAAAGTCTGTGTTTGCATATACATTTTTCGGTAGTTTTTTCGGTATTTTTTCGGTAGTTTTTCGGCTTTTTTTTTTTGTGAAAAAGAGAGGAAATAAGATATGGTTACGGGAAGGCCAAAGGAAACTTAAAAACACTATCAAATTCTACAGACATTTGTATGGCAATGTAGAGAAAATTTGTTTGGAAAGGTAGTGTGGTGGATGATAACTCTTTAGGTAGGGGTTCCAAGAATTTTTTTTTTTTTTTTTTTATTAAAAAATCTTTTAATACAGCCGCCTGATAAATATTAAATATGATGACAGTCCATTTGATATAAGCCGCTATTTTAATAAATAAAATATTGCTTAGGCAACACCTTTTGACCATAATAATTTCTTCAAAAAAAAAAAAAAAAAAAAAAATTTGTTGTTGCTTTTTTGCCTAATTAATAAAAAGCTCATTTAAGAAGCGTGTCTAGGTACGTATTATTTTAAAAAATTTTGAAAAAATTCAAAAATTTTTTACAAAAGAATTCATTAAAAATGATAATTCAAAAAAAAAAAGAAAAAACTTTTCCTTTAAAAGGCTATCATGACTATTAATTACCCACAATTACACTCACAATTTTCCTTTAATTTGAAAGAAATGAAAATGAAAGACAAAAAAACTACTCCAAAAAAGGTAAATGAAGTGTGACACCTGTTTGTTTGTGGGGGGCAATGTAAAATACAACAACAACAAAAAAAAATATTTTTTAATAAATTTTCATAAATTTTTTTGTATACGTGCTATCCCTTCTTACTATACAGTGAGCGTCAAAAGAAAATGTACATTAAAAAATTTAATTTAATAAATTACCGTTATTTTTATTTCAAAATTGTTTCATTGGCAGTTTTAAAAATTAAAAAATTTGTAAAAAAAAATTTTCAAAAAATTTACAAATTTTTTCGGGCACTCTCCTTAGGTTCCTACTTAGTTGAGTTAAGTTTAGTGATTGTTAAAATTTTTCCATAGTATACGCTGGCTTTTGACACTCACTGTACGTGCTGCTAACTTTGGGTGTTCGACTTTTTTTTTTAAAAGACATGTAGAGCTGTCGCCACTAATAACAATCAATTTTTGTTTCTTCTTTTCTTTGCGTTTATTTTCTTACTTTTTTTTCTTTTCTTGTCATTTCATACGAGTATGACACTTTTTTTCTTTTTTTTTTTTTGTATTCCTAAAGAAATTAAAACGTGCCATGGTTATTAAAGTTCAATCAACCGGAACTAATTGTGGTTAAAATATTCCATACTATGTATGTGTGTGTGTACTCACTTGCACATAATGAATGGTGCTGTGGCCGTAATGGTATTGTGTATTGGAAAACCCTCTCACAACAAATGTTTCAGTAGAATAAGGGTCCTAAGAAAAAATTATGTACACGAGATAAGGAAATAGGGATTAATTTTTAATTTTATAAGTCTTTTTCATTTCTATTTATAAACAGTTTAAAATTAACAAAAAAAAAAAAAAAAGGCAGACAATGAAATGAGAAATTATTCATCAGAGGTAATAGACTGTAAGAGGTCAAGAGAGGATTTGAAAGGAGGATGACAACATATGAAGCCTGGGAAAGTAAGATGAAATTATCAAACACAGTTTAAATAGGTATTAAAATAGGTATTCACAGGGATAATACAATTAAACATCATAACCTACGCAATATTTCACATTTGATGACGTAGTTTGTCCCTTGTAGGCAATATGTATCTAAGGCTGTATACATTTTACTCCATTTTGAGACATCAGAAGGGCCAAGTTAGTCGTTTCCGAATATTTTCATATGTAGCTTTCAGTAATAATTTGAATGGCTGTTATAATATTGTGGCAGAATTTCAGTCAGAAGTGGAGTTTAATGTGAAACATATATAGAGACGGGAGTGCAAAAGTTGTAACAGTTCTTTGAAATAATTTGCGAACTCTTTTTCACATATTTCACGTGCTATTTTGATCGGTTTCAACCGCTTAAACACTAGTGGATTAGCCGCATTCACAAGATGTTTGATAACCATTGGATTCCTTCCCATCTTCCTAAGTTATGTTAGGTTAGCAGGTAGCTTGCCGTTCACAGACGACTTCACTCGGTGGCTATGTGGTCCATTGCGTCACCCAGTGTGTGGTAAGCATTCTTAGAACCACCTCGAGCTTCGAATGAAACCGGCCAGTTCTCTTAGTGGCACGTCCGTCACCATGCCCAGATCTTCAAACGTTCTGTTCTGAAGTGCAGGGCACTCGTATAAAAGGCGTTGCATCGATTCCGTTTCCTCTACATCATGGTAGCTTCTGCAGTAATCCTGATGGGGCAGATTGAGCTTGTCAGAGAAATTGTTAATAGAGCAGTGTCCCGTCGTTAGAATTGCTGTTAGAGTGTGAACCGTGCTCTTGTTATTCGTTTTTCTGCAGTCCACTGCTAAACTCAGTAAATTTCGAATTCGGCAACTAGGTATGTTGGACCACCCACGGATATAAGCACACAACCGGGTCTAACCGCACGGTGTTGTTGACCAGCAGATGTTGCCAAAAACGTGAAATTACTTTTACTGTGACTCGTGACACCGTCTGTTTAAAATCACATATCGCCCACCGCATAATCTCTAATGACAAAGTAAAGAAATTAGTTATCACACGGCTATGCCACCTAAAATTGATAATAACGGTACTTCTAGACCATAACACACACATACCATTCACTTTCGCCGTATGCAATGGTATTTTCACAATTAATTCTGAATTTTTTGGAGCCCCATGACGAACAATTCTACTGATTGGTGGTTGGTCACCACAAAATAATTTTTCTTCATCACTGAAGAAAATATTTTTTTAAAAATTCTTAGTAAACGCCGGTATTTCAACGCCGTTGGGCGTTATGAATGGCTATCCATAGATGGAGGTACAAATTTATATAAAAAATACAATAAAATGGGCCAGAGGCTTGGCTTGACTTGCTAAGAACGCCGTGAGAACAACAATTGTTGGCGTAACCTCACTTACTTACCAATGCGGTCATTTATAAGCCTTTAGTCAGGGTTACAACCAAGCTTTCTATGATGTGTGTGTTAATTTTAGACATGAGTGGCGGGACCTATAGTGTAAAGTCGACTCCTCACGGCAGATTGTTTGAGAAACAATTTTATTTTAGTTTCAGAATTTTTGTCAGAAGACTGCTGAGAGGAAATCGTCGAATAAATACTTTTTCGTTGTGTTGGAGATGTTTAACCTGGCGTTTTGAAAAGTATCCTTTACGCCAAGATAATGCCTACCAGAGTATGGCGATTTCATCGTGTTATATATTGTTCAAATGTCTTCTATAGTTTTGCTGGTTGGAGGGCATAAGTGGTTTCCAAATATGAAGCTAGCAGTGTAGAGTGCGCTCAAATTGATGGCTTGATCGTCTAGAATTTAATTTTATTTTTGTGTGGTATTGTCTAGTCCATTAATTGCTTGTATTTATAAACGATTTTATTTATTTAAAAAACTTACTAATTTCGTAGTCTTTGATACAATGATTACACTTTGGGGTGTGGGCATTTTCTTGTATTTTGTTTCTGTAATGCTTTCGAGTTTATAACAAATTAATAAGGAAATTAGCACTTAAATGTTTACTTAAGCAGAACATTAAGGAAAGAAAAAGAAAAAATAATAATAATCAACAGAAACAATATGTAGGTATTCAGTCAGTCAGTCACTCAGTCAGTCATTCATTCATTCATTCATTTGTTTATTCATTCTTTCCATCATATCAAGGCAAGACATTTAAAACGTTTGCCTCAGAAATATATGTTCGATGCAGTCAAGCACAAAAGAAAGAAAAAAAAAACAGACCCGGACGTCTGTTTTATACGGAAAAGAATATAAAAACTCATAATGCATAACGAAGTTGGGAAACAAAACACAACACAACACAACACAACACAACAATTTTGTTTTTAATTAAACCAACAACAAAAAAAAAGAAAGAAAAGAAAAATTTTAATTTCAAAATATGAAAGAAACCATCCCGCATATGCATGACGATGATTGATTCCCAAACAAAAGGTTGACTTGAAGAGACTCTTCACATGAAAGACGCAACAAAAATAGCAAACAAAAGCAAATTATTATGACGTTTTTTTTTTATACCCTCTTTGTTGTTGTTAGTTTCCCTTCTTTTAATTTTTTTGTTGACAAAAATAACAAATTTGTAAAAAAATTAAAAAAGCTAATGATGCTTAACTGCTAGCTAATAAGAGGGGGCAGCAGAACTCTTTTAGTTTCTCTGTAAAACTTTATGAAGCTTGAAATGCCTTTTTGCTACTTTTTTTTTTGGATGACATAGGGGCGGAAGTAGAAATATTTTTGTTTTGTTTTTTTAAGTCAATAAATTTAAATTTTTTTTTTGCATTTTTCTTAATGTTCAGTTTAAGGTTTTCATACGCTATTTGGTGTTGTGGTTACGGTTTATATAAGCAAACCTTGTAGTCAGCAAAACGGTAGTAAGCAGTCTGGTTAAAAATATAACAAAAACTTAAAAAATTATAGTCAGAAGGAATTCTATAAATGTTGACTAGAATAAATCGTATATTTCAGTCTAATATTACGTTTCAAATCAGAAATCTCCTAAGAGGAAGTCGCCTAAGAAATATTTTTTTCATATTTTCGTTTTTGATGTCTGCCGGTCATATGAACCGTAGCCTTTTGTCTAATAACACAACACACTACCTACTGGACTACGGCGACTTCGAATATTACAGAGAGATTATGGTGGTTGCCGTAGTCTAGTAAGGAGTGTGCTGGTTTATTAGACGCAAGGACACAGTTCAAACACATAGGTATGGCATCTCCAACAAAACGAAGTGTAAACAAATATATCTTTAGGGACTTTCGCTTGGCAGATTTTTCTCAGAATAAGCAAAATTACCATGCAAAAGTTTCTCAAAAATCTCTCGATCGGAGTCAACTTTAAACTGTAGTTCTCACCATTCATGTATAAAATGAAGGCACACAACTTACGTGATGTATGAAGCTAGGTTGTAATCCTGACTAAGGGGTTGTAATGATCAATTATGTATGTGATCATGTAATATAACGCCATAAGATTTATTTTTTCTGGGATTATGTTAAATAACGTGTCAAAGAGGGTAATCCAAACAAGTCAAGTTAACGCTCAAATGCTGCCAAAAAAAAACAAACGAACAAGTGGCTAAAAACTCTCACCAAAATGTATCCAGAGGCGGTTATTTAAATGACTTTGAAGTGGAATAAAAAGTTCAATGAAATCGTAGCCTGACTTACTTACTTAATTGGTTGTTATAACTCCTTAGTCAGGATTGTAACCTAGCTTATCACACCAACCAATTTGTATAAATTTAATTGTAACCATAAGTGAAGGAACTTATAGTCTAATGACGGCTTCAAACTACAGGTTAGAGAAACTTTTCATGGCAATTTTATTTTACTCTCATAGATTTTGCCAGACAACTGCTGAGAGGAAGTAGCCCAAAGTTTTGTTCGTGATATGTGAGTTGGGATTTGAATCACGAGTTCTCTTCTAATAGGGTTAACGTAGCTTTATATGTGTTTTATTTAAGTTGAAAGCGAAAAAGGCATACCCCTTTGATATCCAGGCCTTGTTAGTTTATTTCAATAGTACTTTGAAATACTGTTCATTGCTTTATAATTTTCTCATTTAAATTTAAAGCACTTCCCCTTTAAATTATTCAAAGAATTTCTTTTTTGTTTTTCTCTTCATTCTTCGTATATCTGTTCACACTTATTTAGTGTCCCTTTTAAAAAAATTAACACTTCTCTGTTTACAGATTTTTTTTTTTTTTTTTACAGTCCTGCCTTCTAATTAAGCCCTTTTTCACACGCCCTTATTTAATATTTCTTTTTTCGCCTTTTTTTTTTTGGTGTTGTTGTTTTGTTTTACGCTAGAAAAGTGACAAACCCTTCAATACTATTGTTGTCTTGAATATTTTATATCTCTTTTCATTCTTTTTTTTTTTTTTTTTTTTTTGGTTCGAAAATTTATGCATTTTTTCAGTTTAATTGCTTTAACATAATTACTCCATAGAAAGAATGGAATGGACAGCAGAAAAGAAAAGAAGACGAAAAAAAATTGGAATAAAAGAGTGGAAAAAAAGAATAAAAAAATTTTTTTTTCTTTCTTTTCAAAGCTGAAGTGCGAATGAGCCAACATAAAGCGGTAATAAATCATTACTTACAACTACTACTGCCTCTACTGCCTCTGCTGTTGCTGCTGTTGCTGCTGCTGTTAAGCTAGAATAAACGAATGCAGGCAAGCAAGAATGAAAGAAAAAAATGAACTGAACTGAGAGGTTATAAAACAAAGTACTCATCAAATCAAAGTCTTTATTTAGAGTGAAGACCAGGGGTCTTAACCATACAAAAATTTATTTCAAAGTGCTTTAAAAGCAGTAACAACAACAACAACAACACAACAACAATAAAAAACACTAATTAACTGCATAATGCATTCATAGCCCTGCGGCAGAAAGAGTTTTTTTTAACGTTCTTTCTTTTTAAATCGTTTCTCGAGTTTCATTCATGCAGCAAACAATGAATGAATAAAGTAAAGAAGTAGGCTGCGGGCAGTAGTACTAAAGAACAAGAGGTGTCTTGAAGGCACTCAGCCATAATGGAAATTCTTACTCTGGAGTTTGACGAGCCCTACATGCAACAATAGTGCTTGTAGAGTTAAAGACTGAGAGAGAAAGTGGATTTCATGCCTGAAGAAAATTTTATTCGAAAACTCGGCAACGAAAGCCCAGTATTCTGAACGGTCAGATGGATTTCATTGTTTAGTAGTTGGAATTTATATTAACGGAAGGGCAATTCCAAATGCTTAGAAAGTTTTGTACCAAACAAATGCGAATCATCAATCACTGCTGTTGCAGGCTTCAATGCATAGCAAACAAGGGATGAAACAGCTTTTCCACTATCACACTGGAGTTCGACTAGTCGCAAATGCAACAATTTTGCTTGTAGAGTTAATGACTGATGAAAAAATAGACTTCATGCCTGAAAAAATTTTTATTCGAAAAAGCAACAATAAAAACCTGTCCTAGTGAATGACCCGAAGCCTTGAATTTTTGATTAAAGTGGACTTTATATTAATCGAAGCTTAAATTTAAATGCTGTGAAACCGATTGATACAGGTGATCTACAACACTTTCTGTAGACAGGTAGGTTGATTGAAGTAAAGGTGGCCAATCAAAGGGCAAATGGCCCCCTCCAGTCTTATGCATAGTGGCGTACACCTAACGCATCAGGTTGACTTGTTGTGTGCTCTCCATTAAGTAAACGAATCATACTTTCTATATGAAATTTGTATCTAACGGGTCTTTTTTAAGCGCTTTCTATTTTTAAATTTAAATAAAACAAAGTGTGTGTGAGTTATCCTCAAAGCTTTTATTCGTTTGAAAGACCCATTGATTCTTTTATGTGTGGAAGACAAAATAAGCTTCACTTTTCCTTAACTCTTGCGCAAAAATCAGCCTCAATTTGATTGACGGCATAGATTATGTTGTCATCGAGTTGCGCTGTGGCCTGTGGCTCAATCCCATAAACCTGTGACTTAAGAAAACCTCACAATAAAGAAACTAACGCTGTCAAATCACACCATCTCGGTGACCAGTTCACATAACCTCTACAGAAGATGGTTGTACTCTCAAAACACTTGTGCAGAGTATCCAATATGGCATGAGCTGTGTGGCACGTAATGCAATCCTGTTGAAACTACATACTAAAGGAAGACGCCGAAAAATTATTTGTCTGGCCGGAAATTTGAAACGAGGCCGCTCGTCTAATAAGCCCACACACTACGAGATGGCCGTTATCAATTGTCAAAGTCGTTGTTGATACATAAGGATCTTCTGAATATTAAAATAAAACTTGGAGTGAAAGATTGAATTTGCAATCCACAGTGAAGCTGTTGAATAAAAAGAGTTTTTCCGGGACTCTGTAATATCCCTGGAAGGAAGAATCAAGACCTCTGTTCAGTGCAAGTCTCATATGTTCATCTGTCATACTTCCAATAATTTTCTTGACATTCTGGAGATTCAGCTTTAGCGTTGATTCGGGTACTTTTTTTTTATCAGGGTAACTAATCTGCACCCTTCCAAGTGTCTTATGAGTTATCAGTGACACGAACCATTTGTAGAAGATTTTCCATTTCATATTCAAGAAATGTTGGTTGCATGTTGGTTGCATTCAAGAAATGTTGGTTGCATGTTGGTTGCATGTTGGTTGTATTAATTAAATGTCTGGCCCTCTCCTCACAACGTGTAGTTAGAAACTCCATTAAAAAAAAAGCATTTGCATAATTTAATACAAATAAAATTTAATAATTTTTTTTCATTCTTCTTCTTTTTTTTTTCTATTTATTACTTGGAATAAAGGAAGAACACATTTGGAGTGCATGTAGAGAAAAAATAAAAAAAAATAACAAAGAAATGAAACAATTTGGAATTCAGTTTGGTACGTTCGCTTAACTAGAAATGAATGATTTTGTAAGAAATCAATACCCGGGAGTATCTTTTGTTCATTTAGTTCCAACACTTAATATGGCTGGCTTAAACGGAAATGAAGCTATGAATAGAAAGAATATTGTTTGTATTGAATGTGGCACACTCTATTCGTTATTGTTATTGAATAAAAGCCAAGAAATTCTTGGAATTGTCTAAAACTATACATCAGAATACATGGTGAGGCAAAAAGTACATACCCACATACATAATATTTAATCACAAAGAAAAAAAAATGAAATAATTAAAGAATATTCTCCTTCATTTAATACAGGCTTGTTTATTTAGAACGTAAGGAGATGAAATCATATTCAAATACTGTCAGAAAAAGATCATGGAAACTTGATTTATGCAGAATATTCCTCTAGATGGACTAGAACATCAAAAAATAAGGCCGGGATAGATAAACAGCTTTGGACAGAAACCACTGGTGCATAGATGAACACATTTGGTGTGATTTATAGGACTTCTTTAAGATGACTAGCGCTTAAGAAAGCTAAATTCTCCAAGAATAAACCACTCATTACAGTAGCTGGTATATCTCACTTAGATACCTAAGGGCAGCTTGAAGAAAGGCCTTTGCATATCCCATTGGATAAGAGATGCTACGAGTACTATGCCCAAAAGCACCTTCTAGCAAAACTCTGAAAGATAATTAAAAATGCCGTGAAAAGTTTTCCAAAATTCTATCATTCGGTGATGACTTCCCATATGTAGGTTATAATGACCACTTAAATTAAAAAAAATAAGAAAATATGGCACAAAACAATACTATCTGGCAGACATGCAGTCTAAAATAATATTATTGTCTGGTTTCGAGACCAACTGTGTTATGAGACTCAATTGCATAAACATATGATATAAGAAAACCCCGCAATAAAAAGTCCTACGGAGTCAAATCGCATTATCTCAACGGCCAAATCACACAACCTGCACACGATATGGCCATGCCATAAATAGCTTGTGCAGGATATCCAATGTGGCATGGCACGTAATACAGTCCTGTTAAAACTA
>QOCX01000282.1:21581-63857 GCA_005959815.1 Sarcophaga bullata | reverse complement strand
TAGACTTTTAACAAAACTTTCTCAAATCTATTGTTCGTACTCGAATGGAAGAAATAGATCCGATCACTAATGGATACAATTAACCACCTATGTTCTGAGTATAGGTGGTGTGAGAAACTAGGTTGCAAACCAGACTAAAGTGTCGTCATTATACCAATTAAGTAAGCGCGTAGCTTTTATATTAATTTCGTCAGGAGTACAGCCTAGCTTCTCACAGAGCACTTAAGTTGTGTGCGTTAATTTCATACATGAGTGGCGGAACCTACCAGATTTTAGAGAAAGTTTTCATTGTAAATTTATTTATTCTCAGAGTTTTACCAGTTATTTGCTGATAGGAAGTCGGCGAAGAAATATTTTTTCGTTTTCAGTTTGTTGGAGATGTCTGACCTGGGGTTTAAGCTGTAGCCTCACGTCTACTAAGCCAACACACTACATACAATACCTTACTCAATACGCAACGTCCACACATTTCCAACTTCATAGTGGAAATAAGCTTTTTTACTAGTTCATCGCCTGCTTATTGCTTTAAATACCACACTGAACTGATATTCAGCAAAAAAAAAAAAAAAATGACTCTCCTAGTTTCCCTTCTCATCCTATTGAACTTGCCCAAATAGTCCTTACTAGTCTTCGAGTCGCAAAACTCTTTTCTTCATACTGCCCAAAATAAATTGAACTCAACTTTCGATGGTGTAAACTTTCGCTTAAAAGATACCCACAACTGAACTGAACTGGAACTGAACACCTTCGTTCCTTTCCCCTCCTACTAATTGTCTCCAACCATACGTATACCATCAAGTAGTTAATCCGTAAACCCGTAATGTAAGTGTAGGTCACAGAGACGTCGTAGTTTAATAGGTAGTGTTTTGGCTTATCCTTGATTCAAACCCCAGCTCAGACATATCAAACAAAAAGAAATTTAAAAAAAACTGATTTCTTTCGGTGAATACCTTTCAACATATTTTTGGCAAAAACTTTTCATTAAAACTTTCTCAAATCTATTGTTCGAACTCGACTTTAAGTCGTAGATCCCATCATCTCTGAATAAAATTAATACTCCGGACATAGGTGGTGTGAGAAACTAGGTTCTAACCCTGACTAAAAAGTTCTAATGTCCAATTAAGTAAGTGCGTGGCTTTCATATTGCTTCATACATACATAATTGGTCATTATAACCCTTCAGTCAGAATTATGAACCTAGTTTTTCACATAACTTATGTTGTGTGTGTTAATTTTATACATTAGTGCCAGGACCTACAGTTTAAAGTTGTCTCCGAGTGACAGATTTTTTGAGAAACTTTTCATGGCAATTTTATTTGCTCTCAGAGTTTTTGCCAGTAATCTGCTGAGAGGAAGTCACCATGAAAATATTTTTTTATTATATTTTCGTTTTGATGTCTGACCTGTAATTGCACATTACAACCTTCAGTTAGGCTTGCAACCTAGCTTATCACAACACTTATTTGCTGAGCGGAAGTCACCAAAGAAATATTTTTCACATTTCATTTAGTTGAAGTTGTTTGACCTCTGGTTTGAAACATGGTCTCACGTCTAATAAGCCAACACACTATGTACTACACTATGGCGACTCAATATTATGGTTGCCTATACTGAAATGTTATCGAAATTTGTCTTTAAATAACGTATATTAAGCCGACTATCTTAACATCCATAATTAACAAAAATAGGTCACTCTGTGGGTCTTGTTTTTGTGGCACTAGCTTATTCTGCACTGTTCAGTTGATATATGGAATTCGAGGCCAAAAAATATCGTTCAAAGTGCAGTCACAGCTTACCGGGTCATTTTCGCAAAACAGACTTCAATCACTGCTCCACACTGCAATGCAAGACATATAATAAACCATGGCCACACGTCGAATCATTCAAGCTCTTTTATTAGTTAGGCTTGTGGAAAAGTCAGACCTAAAATAATAGATTTTCCTAGTACTTCCGTGCGAATGGCTAAGGAAAGAGTTAGAAGTCATTGAATATGCCGGGTAACGACAAGCTCTAAGAAGATCGTTGGGACAGATACTCCTTGGCTTTTGTTATTCACATTTAAACTAGAACCCTTTTATGTGTATGGCCATAGAACGAATGATTTATTTTACCAGATATGAAGCTTTAATAATGTGTTGTTGTTAGTGCTTGAAAACATGCTAATTTTAGAGGAAGCATAAGCTGTGTTTTAAGGAGTTTTATGATTATAAAAGCCATTAAAATAATGTTTTTCTTTTTTTGTTGTTGTTGCTTTCAATTAAAAGCCTGTTTAATAGTATATGCTTTTAATTAAAAATCTTTTAAAAAGGAAACCAAAATTTTTCTAAAATTTTTTTATGACTTTTCCTAAGCCGGCGCCATGTGATGATTTTAAATTTTTATGGCATTTTTTTTTTCGATTTTATTTCTTAAGGAGAAAAAAATTAATTTTCAAAAATAAAGAAAACCTACACTAAACTACTCCCCAACTTAACATATATAAAATTAACAAACAAATTGAACTTCCAAATTCAAATTTCTTTTCTTTTATAAATATTTTGACATGCTGTTTTAACCGCAATAATGATTCTTGAAGAAAACACAGAGACAGAAAGGCGCAGACAACCACCGCTGCAGCAGCAATAGCAGCACTAGCATTAGACAGTGTTATAAATAAACCAATAACCAAGCAACTAAAATAATGAAAACCTTTTGAAAAAAAAATCTTTCAACCAAACTGCATTTCAATAAAAAATAAAAATAAAATAAAAATAAAAACGAAAAAGAAACAAATTTTTTTTTTTTTTTTTTTTTTTTTTTTTTTTTTTTTGAAAATAAAATGGAAGCAGCAGTGCAGTGCAGTGCCTTTGTAAGTTTTCAATTTATTAATAAAATTATTTTTCTTTGTTATTTTTAATTTTAATATATGAGTTCACTTCAAAAAGACACCTGTAGAGTTTTTGTTTGAGTTTTTCGGAATTTTTCTGTTTTTTTCCCCTGTTCAATCTCATAAATTTCTATTTGGAGTTCATTAGTGACAAACAACAAAGCAATACAATATAAAAAAAAATTGTTTATGCCGTTGTTATTTGTTGTCTGTTTTTTTGTTTTTGTTTTTGTTTTCAAATAATTTTTTTTTTGTTTTTTTTTTTTTTTGTTTTTGTATTTGATTTGATGTTCATTTGATTTAACGATCTGTAATATTTATGATTATGCTTTTCGGATTTTTTCCGTGTCTTATTGTTATGAAAAATGTTTGTTGTTGTCTTGTTGTTGTTGTTCTTGTAATTTTTCTTTTTCGTTTTTATGGTATTTTAATTAATAAAACTTTTGTTGGAAATCTTAGTCAAATGAAATAAAAATTCTTAAAAAAGTTTTCATAAGTTTATCTTGTTTTCATTTTTTTCTAATTCAAATAAGAAGCTGACAACATATGTAGTGGTATTAGGAAAATGATAAGATTCTACCAGAAATTGATAACAAACCAAGCTAACATCAGCATAAAATTTTAAAACAATTTGTGTTTAAGATTATTCTTTTAATTAACTTATAAAAAAACTTTTTTTTAATTGATTGATAACTAGTAGGGCAACATGGTTGTAGGCGTTCATCTTCTCTCCTACGTTTTCTAGAACCTAACTTTTCTAACTCTTCTATTTTTCCCCATTTACCTATCTCCTTCACTATCCTGTCTACCCCTAGGCACACTGTGTTCTAGGACACAGTTACAATCGTTCAATACTTGTCCTAGTACACATCAAACCTAACCTCAAACCTAACCTCAAACCTAACCTCAAACCTAACCCAATCTAACCTAAAAAAAAAAAATTTATCAGCATTAATCCTCCTCCTTCTCCTTATATTTATTTCAAATTTAAAATATTCATTGTAATATTTTCAAAAAAAGTTTTCAAAATCAATGACGCCGCCGTTTTCCAGTAGATAGTGTATTGGCTTATTAGACGTGAGGCCATGGTCCAAACGCATGGAAAAATATGCAATGGGCTTGCAAGGAAATCTTGCAACTACATCTCAAGAAGTATTCACTGGACACGGTATACATCAGTACAACAGTAGTCTTTGTAGCCTAGTAGATAGTGCGTTGGCTCATTGGACGTGAGGCCACCTTTCAAACTCTCCCACAAAATGAAATATCAAAAAAATATTTCTTCGGCAACTTCCTTTCAGCAGATTTCTGATAAAAACTCTGAGAGTAAATAAAATTGCCTTGAAAAATTTCTCAACAAAATTTGTCATTCGAAGACGACTTTATACCGCTACCTATATATAAAAATTAACACATAAGTGATGTGAGAAGCTAGGTCATAATCCTGACTGAAAGCGTTGCAATAATTATGTACATATGTATGTATGTATGTCATGGCTCTCTCTCTTTCTGTCGTAGGACGCAATCATATTGATCACTGGGTATTGTACTTCTCCTAGTATACATTAAACCTAACCTCAAACTTAACCCAACCTAATCTAACCTATAAAAACTCTTTATCAGCCTTAATCCTCCTCCTTCTTCTATTTGTTTCAAATGTTAATATTTATCGTAATATATTCAGATATTCTGCAATCTGAGGAGGTTTTGGTAAAAAAAAAAAAAATTCAAAAATGTTTTGAGAAAAACTTGTTTTTATTAGGTTTAGTATCACAGTACAAGTCCACATCATTTTATAAAAAAAATTATCTCTTATTTTAATTATTTTAGGTTAGTTTGAATGGAATTCCACATTGACAGCCTGTGATACAACAAATCAATATTTAGACCATCAAAAAACGAAACTGCTATTGCAGTAATTTTTAATATGGGGAGATCAGTCAAAGATGACAGAAAATGAGATATCAAGAGCCGAACACTTTGCTCAACGTTTTCTACTGATGAGAGATCCCGATCAATTACCTCCTTTAAGAAAAACCTCAGAAGCCAGACAGAATGGTGCTGATGAATCTCTGTTTCAGCGGCTCGATTGTGAGGAAAGAATTTCGTTTCTAATGATACAATATCGTAAGAATAAAACGATTATCAAATTGGCCAATTGAGCTCACACCTCGCTGTCAGACTCAAAGCTCAAATAGAAGTATTTTGAGAGCAAGCCAAGTTTTTCAACATGCCTTAAACTAGGTTAATGGCCTGATAGATCGGCAATAGTGCTATGAATTGCCATGTTATTTAAAAGAGAAAGAGAACGAATCCTCTTCATATGAATACCAGTCCAATAAAGCATAGTAATACTGCTCGTTTACAAATACTGCTAACTAAGTTGAACCACTCCGTACAATCGCAATGAGCTTACACATCGCCTTCAGACCCAAAGCTCCTATAGAAGTATTTCGCAAGCCTTCTTCTTCTAATGAATACGAGTCCAGTAGAGCTTAGCAATACTGCTCGTGTCTTAATACTGCCAACTAAGTTGAATCACTCTGTACAATGAAAATGGTAATACATTTGATCTGCAATATTTTCTAGATTGTGAGGACTATCTATGCCAGCCCTGTTCAGAAACTCATGCACTACACTATGCCTATGTCTTAGAACCCCTATAAGAGTTATTTGCAAATAACCTGAAACTATAATAGAAATCCACGTCACAACAGATATCGTAATAAAGTTAGTGACGGACTTAAACACAGCCGGACGTCCAAGGAAATGGAGATATTTTCAAGACGTATTAAAATCCCAGGTCAGACGTCTCCAATAAAACGAAATATGGAAAAGTAGTTCTTCGGTGACTTCCTGTCAACAGATTTCTGCCAAAAAAGCTGAGAGTAAATAAAATTGCCATGAAAATTTTCCCAGAAAAAAACTGTCGTTTGGAGTGGACTTTAAACTGTAGATCCAGCCACTCGTGGATACAAATTAACACACACAACATAAGTGATGTGACAAACTAGATCGTAATCCTGGCAGAGGAGTTGTAATGACATATTATGTGTGTATGTATCAGATTAAAATACTCTGGCTCTAAACCAACTGCAGATGAAAAACTTAAAGCCTGCATTGCTGCAAGAATTCTGTTACGAAGCCAGTCAGTGATAATGGTGGAATGAAAAGTAAAATCAAAAATAAAAAAAAAAAAGAGTTTATGATTTAGAAAATTTGTTTCTAATTACATTCTACTTTTAATCAATTATTTTATTCTATTAATTATTCTATTTTTTTTAATATAATTTATTCAAATGATATTCAATAACCTAAAATAACCATCAACAAAAATTATTAGAATCTGGTAATTTTAATTTGTAAAAAATAATCCTTTATTAGATATGCTGCTGCTAATTTTAATTATTTTATTTAATATTTTTCGATTTTTTTTATTTTGTTCTCTATCATTTAATAATTATAAATGGCATAATTAATTAATTTCTTTTTTTACTGGAAATGAAATCAAATACCTGAAATAAAATGAAACTTTTCTGCCTAATTATAGGCAGCTGTTTCTCATTTTAGTTGTAATACTAAAGGCGTTTTTGCTTAAATTTTTTATTTCTTTTGCATTTTAATTTATTTACCTATTAAAATATTATAAAAATAAGGCCTTAAATGAAATAAAATTAATTGTTTTATTGAATTATGTGGTTTTCAAGCCCTAAAATATTCTACAGTTTTTAATTATTTCCATATGAATGGGTACTTAAACAAAGTTATTCAATTAAAGACGATACCAATCCATTGGAGATCTAAAAGCATGAAATGCATTCCAAAAGAATATAGTATTTGATGTTGATTTATGGCTAGCATTGTCATCGGTCCATATTTCTTTGAGTACAACATTGATCAGGCAATCATTGTCAAGGGCAAGCCTATAGCGGCTTTGAAAGAACCGCGCTACATGCCAAACACCTCATGTAACATTGAACATTTGGCACGAGCGAATGCCATAGTCCAGTACGTAGAGTGTTGGCTAATTAGACGAAAGGCCACGATTCAAATCCCCGGTCAGACATCTTCAACAAAGCGAAACTTGAAAAAATATTTTTTTAGGCGACTTGCACTCAGCAGATTTTTGGCAAAAACTCTGAGAGTAAATAAAATTGCCATGAAAAGTTTCTTAAAAAATCTGTCATTCGGAGTCGACTTTAAACTGTAGTTGCGCCCTCATGAATAAAATGACACACACAACATAGGTGGTGTTGAGAAGCTAGGCCGTAATCATGGTGTAGGAATGTCCAATTATGAATGTATGTAGGTATGTAAAGTACATGATTAGTGCTTGACTCTAAATCCAAGTAATTCAGATTTAAATCTGGGGGAAGGTGAAAAAGTAAGTCCTTGTTTTTGAATTTTAAAAATTGAAAAAAAAAAAATTCCCTGCCTCTGGCCTTTACAATCTAGCATGTAGGCTTAATAGGATCTTCGTAAATTCAAAACTAAGCTTTAAAAAAATGTAAAAAAGCTATTCCTTGCAGCGATCACCTCCGAGCAGTCTGCTGGTGAGAATACAGAAAGTAAATAAAATTGCTTCAGAAATCTGCCGCACGAAGTTCATGTTGAACTGTAGGTCTTGCCACTAATGAGTAATACTAAGTTACTACGAAGTTAGTTAGTAATGATTAAGATATTACATAAAGTTAGGTCAGGAAGCCATCTGTCCCTGTAGAAGATAACAAAGGCTGTAAATCGAGTATTTGCTTGCTTTTACCCCCATATATATGCTTTAAATTTTTTTTTTTAAATTTTGTTCTTTTTTCCTAGGCTGATATATTTTTTTAAATGCAAAGTTTGTATTACGAATTTATTTACTTTGCATAAATTTATTTAATTTCTTTTTAAATTTCTTTTCCTGCAAAAAAAAAGAAGCCTTAAAGCTATGCTTTAATTTTTGCCTTTAATATTTTAATTCATTTTAAACAAATCTTACGATAAATAGAACAATTTCAAATAAAAAAATAATTTCTTTATTTATTTTTAATTATAAATTCTCTTTAAAACAATTCAATTTTTTTTATATTATTTTTTTCCAAAATTTAAAGAAATACGCCTTAAGGTATGCAATGGTTTTTGTTTACAAAACTTAATTAAAGGTATTAACTTTTACAGATGTATGTGTGCATGCATACAATATTTTATTGAATTTTCAACAAAACAAAATACAATTTATTTCAGAAACAAATTTTCAAAAATAATATTTTTAACAAAGGCTTTTGTTATCTTTTGTATTAGGGGGGGGGGGGGGGGGGTGTGGTAAAACTCCTAAATGTAGGCTAATTTTATGTAATATTTATTTACATTTCTACTTGGTTTATCTCTTAACTCCCTAACAATCTACAATCTCCAGCTCTGGCGTGTATATTTATCCTTTTCTCTCTTTTTTTTTCTTATTTTATTATGCCAAGTTCATTTTGAAAAATTATGATAATTTGTAATCCAATATTCTCTGCTCTTTCTCTTTCATTATGTTCTTGAATTTAAATGCTTGACTGTCGTAAATATATTTTTGTTTTCTTGTTTTCCATATAAGAATGAAAGGAAAAAAATTGTATTTTTTTTATTTATTATTGTGTTGAAAAGTATAAACAAATGTCCAAATAATGTAAAAATATTTATAAACAAATAAAATTTATTCTTGAAAAATTTCTTTTTTTTTCCTTACCATACTTATGGAAATGATACTTGAAATGATGAAAATGAAAATGAAAATGAAATTGGAAAAACAAAAGAGTATAATAATGTTTAAAATTTTAAGAAAAAAAAAATAAAAAAACAATGGAAATAAATCAATTACGATAAATAATAAATTTGAAAACATAAATATGGTAAGTATGGCATAGAAATTCTGTAAACAATTACATGACCTCAGAGGCTATTTTATGATTTCTTTCTTCATGTTTTCCGAAACAAAGAGAAAAACCATAAATTTTAATTTAATTTCAATAGAAATTTTCTTTAAAATTATTTAATTTGAAATAAATTTTTATTTAATATTAAATTTAATTACACAACATACATACAGAAATTGTTGATTCCTCTTAACCCTGTTATTGAACGAAAGAAAGAAAAATAAAATATTTTCGCCAAATTAAATTCATAACACTTGTCAGTAAACGTCAATACAATACAAACAATCTTAACGAAAATGTTGCTTAAAGTATCTGTCAGTTGTCCATTTGATGGCCTTGTAGTGGAGTAAGAAAGATAACGCGTCTTTCAGCAGCTTTTATTGCACTTTGACAGCTGCTATCGGCCATCTTGTTGAAGCTACATCAGTCAAATAGATTGAATCATCATCCACGAATATTTTTTTTTTAAACTCGAGCAAGTAAGAAAATTCTTTTACTAAACAGGCAACAAATCCCGTGCTTTATCCATTTTATGAACGCTAAACACTAGTCCACTGGCTCAGTCAACGATCCATAAATACGAGTAACTCTACGAAATTCAGACTGTACTCAAAATCTCTCCGCTGTCCAGAAGCGTTACATACAAGAATTCGGCCTTTCGTGGACCACAACATCTTCATCCTCTTTTCTGTATAAATGGGTGCATGAGGAGTTAAAATTATCAAACTTGTAGGATGCCAATCCAAATGAGATTCAAAAGCGTATAATACATACATAATAGGCCCTTACAGTCCTTGAGTCAGGATTACGGCCTAGCTTCTCACACAACTTATGTTGTGTGTGTTAATTTTATGCATGAGGGGCGGGACCTACAGTTTAAAGTCGACTCCGAACGACAGATTTTTTGAGAAACTTTTCATGGCAATTTTATTTATCTTAGAGTTTTTGCCAGATATCTGCTGACAGGAAGTTGCCGCAGAAATATTTTTTTCGTTCGTTTTTTTCGTTTTTGATGTCTGACCTTCCCGGTTGGAACCCTGGCTTTTCGTCTAATAAGCCAACACACACTATCTACTAGGCCGCGGCGGCTACAAGTATCCTGATATTATATTCAAAAACTCGAGCAAATAAGAAAATTGTTTTGCTAAATTGGTCGTCCTGTTCGGGCATAGTACCGTGTGCTTCATCCATTTTATGGACACTAAACAGTACTCCACTGGCTCAGTAGACAATCCATCACCACGAAATTCAAACTGTGCTCAAAACCTCCCGCTGTCCAGAAGCGTTACTTACAAGAATTCGGCCTTTCGTGGATCACAACATCTTCTGCGAAAAATAATTTTTCAGCGGAAGGCCCCTTTTCTGTATAAATGGGTCGCAATTATCATACTTGTAGGATACCAATCTAAATGGGATATAAAAGCGTACAATGCATTACGAAATAGTCACTATTAGGAGTGGATTTCGCCAGGCCAATACTGTCAACGGCAAGCACAATGGCTCGAGTATTGGAATTTTTTTTTCTTTTTTTTTTTTCTTTTTGAGAAATTCTCCTATCCATTGCCGTTCATGGCGAGCACAGAGAATCGAATCATTGGCATTTTCTTTTACCCTGCATTGGATGGTAACGACACTAACGATATATGGTATCAACAGTAAAGCGCTACATACCACACAGCCCATGTCACATAGCTTATTCTGCATGAGTGATTTGAATGCTTGGTCGTATCTCATGATGTTGATGTGAACTGGTCACCGAGACTGTGTGATTAAATCCCGTTAGTCTTTTATCTTTTCCACAAATCACAAGGATCTTCAAAGCCAATGTAATTCGGTCAAATTCATATTCACAAGGTAACATAGTTAAAACTGTCACTAACCAGAACCCACAAAGTTGTTTACAAAGAGTGTAGACTGGCAGTTTCACACACAGTGCTGGCACTTGACTTTGACTGTCAACTTTATTGATCTAAGCCAGCGAGAAGTGAAAATACGAAGAAGGTTTTGATATTGGAGTATATAACGGGAAACCTAATTGTGTGTGAGCTATAACAAGAAAAATATGGTTGCTCAGACTAGATCACATGCCGTTAGATCTGAATTTATAGATAAAACATACATAGCATAGCGGTTGGAGTGATAACTGGTCCTTGTCTCACTAGTAATCATGCCAGAAGGCTAGAGCTAAACATAGCACGATGTACGTAGTGGCTGTAATGATGTGAAGAAAATAATTCCTCTGCGTATAAACAAATAGAGGAAGATTATTGTGTAGGATGTTCCTTAATAGCTTTGCAAAACGGGCTTGATTACAGTCATCGGTAAAAGACAGATTGAGAATAAGAGTAATGCATGGCATTATGGATTGTCTCAGTTCCCATGAAAGTATACCGCGTTCATGTGTGGTATTATTTGACACTACGAGTACTTGATTGGCTTGGAACCCATTATTGTTTTAAAAGCTTGATCTTGGTTTTTGTTATCACAAAAAAAAACAAAAAAAAAAATAGATGCAGAAATAAATAGATAGGATACCTATCCTTAGTAGACTAAGGTTTCTTTTAATGTTTTCCACGATTTATGCAAAATTCTGGAACTTATGGTTACCGTAACCCTCTCTTTGAACAACCAAGAAACGATACGTTAGGCGAAGTAGTTGCTGAAATTGATACACAGAATGAGTAATGCCTTCCGCAGCAGTAAGACTGCTTTCTAGTTAGTTCAGTGCTTCATTAGCACTAAGTCCAGAAGCTATTCTGTAATGAAACTTCAAGTCATTCTTACAAACTCTTTAAAATAAAGGCACGGGAAGCTATCTTCAAGGCACAATGAAAAAATTTCAACTTTTCCGGTTAACAAGGAAGCTATTTAACCAAATGGTGTTAAGCTAATAAGAACATTATAAATTAAATTTTAAAAACATTTCATAACACATTTTTTTTTATTCGATTATTTTTAATTTTTGTACTCGAACTTTTATTTCAATTTTTCCATTAAAGTTTTTAGTTTTAAATTTCAACAATTTGTAGCCGATTTTTTTTCTTTTTTTTCATTTTGTTTATATTAATAAGCGTTAATTTGTATATAATTCTTCTCTTTTTTTTTATTTATTTTTTTTTGTCGGTTTTTATCAGAATATTTTTGGTTTTTTTCTTTTTCACATAATTCAACACTTTTTTTTTTAAACATTCTTTCGGGTTTTTATCAGAGAATTTTAATCGAATTTAAACAGCAACAGATGCTAAACGGTTGGCTGCAACAGCACTTCAGTGTTTATAAATTTATCACTGCTGGAGGTTTTTTTTTTTTTTTTTTTTTTTTTTTTTTTCAAAACAAAATTAATTATTTTTTAAAATTTAATTAATTTTCAAGTAATTTAAATTGGAAATAAATATTTTTGTGTGGTAGGTAATTAAACAAAAGCAGAAACAAAAACAAAAATCAAACCAGTAATCGGCGAAATATGTTTTCATTTAAATAATCTCTCACAGATTTTTTTATTTTGTTTTGTTTGCTCTAAACGCGATAATTTTTTAAAATTTTTCCAATCGTACAGGGTCTTTTAAGTTTATATTTTTCTCTCGTTGGAAAATATATTTCTTATGTACTTACATAAGTCCACATTTAAGTCAGGCTTACAACCTAGCCACCACAAGATTCTAGCGCCGCTGTGGTACAGCTTTTCACTGCTTCTACTATGTCAACACATATCCTACATAATTAGTCAGGATTACAACCTAGCCTTTCACATCACTTATGTTGTGTGGGTTAATTTTTTACATGAGTGGTCTTGGTTTTGTCTTTTTCTTATATTTTGAGGTCCTTATTGTTATCAAGTCGGCGCCATATGATCGACATGATTTGTTTGTGTTGTTTGAGATAACTGTGGTGCTAGTGATATTTATGTGTGTGAGTGTATCGCTGCAGAGTTTTTGCCAGAAATCTGTTGAGAGGAAATCGTCGAAGAAATATTTGTTCTGGTTTTGTTGAAAATGTTTGACCTAGGCTTACGTTTCATAAGTTAACACACTACTACTTGGTCACGAAGCCTTCAACGCGTGCAAATAATAAATTCTTTGGGGTGCCAGCCGGGAGTAATAAATAATGGAGGGACTTTAGTAAGCTATTGTGTTGAGAAAGACTGTCAATTTGTTATTAAGCAGGCGGTTTTGATAAAACAAAGGCGGTTTAGATAAAACTTGAATGCAGCCATTCTTCCTTGCTCTTAGGTTGTATTACCATTTAGTACCTATTTTTAGCCCGCTGAAAACATTTTTTTTTTCTTTTAAAATAACTTCAGGAATTAAATTTCTGGTCATTAGTTAATGAATTTGCATCAGCCCTTAGAATATATATCTAGTTATTTGCAAACGAACTACAGCCAAATTTCTCACTGGATAATAAACAAAATCTTTCATTAATTTTTTTTGCTTTAAAAACAAACCCTTTAAGTATAGCCCTGTGTAGCCCTTCACCATCATAGCACAATATTTGTATTTTACTTGATAAAAATAAATTTTTTTTGTCGTTTTTTTAAACGTAAACTTGTCAAGATTGTTAATGTAGCCATCAAAAATTCTTTTAAGATCATAAGAACAACAAACTGCAGTGTTATCAGCAACAAATTGTTTTCGTAACTTTAAGTTCATTAATGAATGAAAAGTTTTTGTTATTTTGAGTTTAAATTTCTTTTAAAAATTTTTCAAGATAAACTTGTTAACATAAGAAAATATTTGTGAAATAGAAATAAGATTGTGGGAAATTTTGTTTAACCAGACTTGAAATTGTTTTATAAACAATTGAAGTATGTGAACATAGTTTGGCTGCACATAACAGTATTCTATAGATTTTGAAGAAACTTTTCATGGCAATTTTATTTTGTCTCAGAGTTTTCGAAATTTCTTTTCTTTTTTTTCTTTTACTTTCTTCGATATATCTGAGCAAAGATACGAACCACGGCCTCACGTCTAAGAAGCCAAGTATTGTTGCAAATTAGTATCGATTAGTGCCTAAAAATAATTCGAGAGATTTCTCATATTATCTTAAGGCGTTGCGAGAACTTATGTACAAGGATACAAGGATTTATTCACTACCAACAGGATCACACTTGTTGAAGGGATATGTGCCGTCAAGGTATTAAAAACTACCTGCTACTAGTCTTTAACTTTCTAGTTCGCTAGTTGAGCGGCTAATAGACAGCAAACCTGCGATTCAAATGAGATTCTTTGTTGGTTCACAGATTTAGTTCGATTGCAACCTCAATTCACCAGCCTCTGTACTCATGGCATGCGTCTGATGGAACAATAGTTTAAAAAGAATCACACCCTGACAATATACTTCATAATTTCTGAAGACCCAACTACTGCAGCTATGATATCAAGCAGGTGTATGCTATTGAAGCTTTGGATTTTAGGTCAGCAATACTTAGAATTTTTTTCGGAAAATTTTAAATCGATTTTCCAGCTAGAAAAAGAGTTCATCGTATGGAATTATTTCAAAGAATTAGAATATACAAGTAAATATAGTTCACCGATTGAATAAATAACCAAATAGGGGCCCAACAACATAGTCTAGTAGGCAGTGTGTTGGTTCAAACCCAAGATGAGGCATCTTGAATAAAAATATGAAAAACTAGTGCTTGGGTGACTTTCTCTCAGCAGTCTGTCTTCTAAGAGTAAATAAAACTGCCATGAAAAGATTTTTCATAAATTTTATGTTCGAAGTCGACTGAAAAAATATTTCTTCGGCGACTTCCTCTCAACAGATTTCTGGCAAGAACACTGAGAATAAATAAAATTGCCATGAGAAATTTCTTAAAAAGTCTGTCGTTAGGAGTTGACTTTAAGCTGTAGGTCCTGCTCTTGCTTATGTTGGAAATTAACACAAACAACATGAGTTGTATGGGAAGCTAATCTTGACTAAAGGCTTGTGCTGTGATCAATTAAGTAAATACCGTGTGTTAAAAAATTACTTACAGAAGTAAATGAAGCTGAAACACACTAAAGTAGTTTGACTTATTGGTTAGAAGTCATATTTAGGACTTGTTGTTGCTAGAAACATACGAGTATTTCCTCTTCTTACATACATACATTATTGGTCATTACAATCCTGCAGTTACGATTACGATCTAGCTGCTCACATCACATATGTTGTGTGTGTGTTAATTTTAAGCATGAGTGGCGGAACCTACAATTTAAAGTCAACACCCGAACGACAGTCTTTTTTGAGAAACTTTTCATGGCAATTTTATTCACACTCTAAAAGATTTTGTCAGAACCCTGCTGAGAGGAAGTCTGGCCGAAGAAGTATTTTTTCATATTTCGTTTTGATGTCTGACCTGGCGTTTGAACCTTGGCCTCATGTTTAACAAGGCAAGACACTGCTTACTAGATTATGGCGACTTATCGGCACACATTGCAGAAAAAGAAAGATGGCCTCACGTCTAATAAGCCATTACACTAACTACTAGACTACGACGATTTATTCTCACACAAAGCAAATGGCCGCACAGTGTGATACATTCTCGGCTCAAACATATACGACGATTTCGAAGTGCAAAGTTTCCATAAATTTCGATTGAAAGGCAATCTGAAAGATTCTTGATTTTATGCTTCTGTGGCCACACATTCTTTCAAAATATTTAACAAACGAAACTTAAATTCATTTCTATCGTTTGCGGATGCTTAAATATTTATTTTTTTTTTTATTATTTATTTAAACAAATTCACTTGCGTATATTTTTTTTGTCATCAAAGGGAACTTTAATTCCTTATCACATGTGCTAATTTAAATTCACTTAAATTTGAAATAATTTTGTGGTTTTTTTTTCTTTTCAAAATTTTATTTAATTTAACGCCATTTCACATAGAAAAAAAAAATTATAAACAATTATGTTTTATTACAACTATTATTATTTAAATACATGATTAAATAAAATTATGCCAATTGTTATGCATCGTAATTTATAATAATTGGAAAAAAAAATTTTTTTTTTCTACCACAACATTTTTGAAAAGTGAATGGCTTGGCTTTATCAAACCAAAAAAATTTTTTTTTTTTTTTAATAAAATTTAACACAAAAGGCTATTTAATATTGTTCTGAATTCAATATTTTTTTTATTAAATTTTTCTTTTAAATTTAATTCCTTAGTTTAAAGCCTTTAATTCTTTGCCTTTTAAATTCCTTTTCTTAAACCCAAATTTCTTCATTTAAACACTCGGTTTCTACAATCGTTTTTAACTTGTTCTTCTTATTGTTTTGGTGTGCTGTATTCTAATGTTTGTTTTGTTTCTTAAATGACACAAATTCTTTTCGTTTTCAAAGCAAAAAAAAAAAAAAAAAAAAAAATGAAAAAAAAATTCAGCCATTCAGAAAAGGGCCGGGTGTGCTCTATATACAACGTTTCATGCACTTGAGCCTCAACCAGCACATTTCTGGCATTCCTACAAAAAAAAAAAATTTTTTGTATTTAATGCACTTGCACTACTTGCCATAGATTATACTCTCTTTTGTTCTCTTTATTTTCAAATACCAGAAACCTCACTGGCGAAAAGCGTATACTAGAGGGAAAAAATCTTTTTTTTTGTTCTGCATGGGCTTCCTTGGTATTTGAGGTCCTACTTCTTTTTTTTTAGCTGAATATCTACAATATTTGTCTACAAAAGTACGATAATACATGGTAATGGTAATGCACAGTTGAAGAGCAATTTGCGAGAAATCTTTTGTTTTGTAAATAAAGTGTATGTCAAGGAAAAAGTGAGAATAAAATAATTTGAATAATGAAATGAATTAAATTTAATGAATCCTGACGCATCATTCTACCCGAATGATGTAATCCACGGCTTCATGTACTCGGCCAACGTGTTACATCTCCTTAACCCAAACGACCAATGGTTAAGTTTCCTTACAACCTTATAGGGACCAAAATACTTCGGCTTCATACTTCATACCAGCACCAAATTGGGTGCGCTTGATCTGCAACCAATTCTTCGACCTCGTAAACTGTCTCTGGAACTCTGCCTTTATTAAAACTCTTTCTCTTCTTGTCCCGTATAAGTAGTATATCTTCTTTAGCTTCCTTCCTCACAGCATTACGTTCCTCGTTTAACTCTTTCACGAAAATTTCATCTAATAAATGTTTTATATCAGGCTTGTCATTATTCCTCTTGTTCAGTCCAGTCAGTAACTTAAACGTATTCCGTGGTGCAGTACTATTAATACTCTTCTGTACATGATCAATATATTTGTACCAATGGTCTGATTTCACTATACAGAGCTTGGTCAACACGGGAATAATTGTCCTATGGTATCCTTTCAACTTGACCGTTCCCTTTTGGCACTTCAGTTGCAAACCATAAGATGCTGAATATTTTCGGATTCACAAAAATCTTGAAACTTATTTGAAGTAAAAGCCGAACCTCTGTCCGTAATAATTTTCTCCGGGTTTCCGAATACTACGGCTTGTCTTCTGAGTTGATATAATCACACAAACTTAGAAAAAGCATCGCCTACTATTAAATTATGATTGTATTTCTTATGTGTTGCTTCCATTGGTCCTACGTGATCTAGATGGTAAACCCGAGAAAATATTATTTCGATTGTAAATTTTAATCCAGAAATAAATATAACTGGTAGGAGGATATGAACTTACAACTCTACTGCCTTAGTAGTAGATCATCAACTAGGTCTACCACAGATTATTTATTTTTTTATTTGTTGAAGACCTCAAACTACCACACACAAATCCAGACTCAAATTCAACCTTGTTGTTCGGACATAACATAAAAATGTTAGTTCCACTATTTATGGCAAATAGTAACACACAGTATGAGTTGCGAGAGAAGCAACACTGCAAATTTGAATGAAAAATTTTAATGCCTCAATAATTGTTTAAATTTTTTTTAAGTTTTTAAAACGAATACAAAAGTGTCAGGTATTCTGTAAACCGAATTCATATCATTAATTAATCGGTTTAAAATTGAGTGGATATGTCTGAAAGTAANNNGAAAGTATTTAAAAAACAACCTAAAATTTCTTCAATTTTTTTAAGATTGCCGATTGTTTCAAGCCTAGCAATCTTCTTTGTTGAAAATATGTTTCTTTGGGTCAAACTACGGATTCCGAAATAAAGTCAAAAAACGGTTCAATGGGATAACCTTAATCGGCTAGTAGCCATGATTTTTTTTTTTTTGATCATAATCATATTTCTCTTAATTTTTTTTTTTAAACTATGACTGAAATTGTAATTAAACAAGTGAGCATAGAGCTTAAAAGAATACCCTTTGATATGAGAAAAGTTTTCTAAAGACCTTAAAAATCAAAATAAACACAGAAATTTTGAAAAAGTTTAATTAATGGACAGAAAATCTAAAGTTTCAATTAAAAACAATTAAATAAATTGTAATCAAGTCATTAAGCCAGTATGGACTTACGCTAATAAAATTCAGGCGATCTACTGCAATATTTAACGTATAAATAAAATAAAAACTGCAAAATGCAAGATGCGTAGAGTTATGTTTGCTGCTTCTCTGGGTATATGCGAAATAATGACTCACACAGAAACTTGCCAACAAAACTGATTTGATTTGATGATACAATTTCTATTTTTGCGATTAAACTAAAAGACCACAGAAATTCCATAATAATTTTAGCTGGCATTTATTATTAATTAAATTATTAATTAAAAATAAATAATGTTCACTTGGGAAAGGAAAATAAAGAAACAATTACTTAGTAAACCGTAACCCGCAACGCAACCGCAACCGCACAGAAAGAATAATCTTAACAATCAAGTTTTTTATGGAACTCGACAAATGTCATCATTTAATCAAGCTGTTTAATAAACAAACAAACTTTTCACAATAGACGTCCATATCGTTGTCTAATTATTATGGAATATTTTGCTTTGATTTTATTTCATTTTGTTTTTGATTAATTTTCACTATTTTTTAATTGTAATTTATTTATTTAAAGATCCTTAAAAATATATATGGAGAGAGAGGAGCAATCAATACTAAACCACTAGATAGAACAGTTGATGAGTCAATTTTTTTATTTGCCAAAGACTGAAGGACCATACAAATTCCAAGAGTATAAAACATTGGGGGAGGCAAACTATACGAATAGATTTCAAAGAACTATAACACTGGATTAAGCGGTTTAATAATTATTTCAATTATTCTGTAAAATATTCTTTCTTTAGCAATGCTTAAGGTTCTATAAAAAATTATAAGTTGGAAGCAAACGTATCGTTTTCAATTTCAAACGTGGCTAATAAATTGTTACAAGGCGTTACTAAAATTTTTCTTTTTAAATTAAAGAAAAAAAAATCATTAAAATATTTAATTGTGTCTAGAATTATTTAAGTTTTGCGAGAATTATTTAAAAAAAAATTTTTCTTTATTTTCCTTGCAACACTGCCTAGTGCTACTTAATTTTTTTAAGAATTAAATTTATCAAAAAAAAAAAAAAAAAAAAAAAAAAAAAAATTATTAATTTTTTCTAGCACGTTTAATTCCATTTGACATAATTTAAATTAAAAAATCCGAATTTATTTTTCTTACAAATTTCTTTAAACTAAGCTACGCTTAAATTCATTATTTTTTTGTATTCTTTTTTTAAATAAATTCTTTTTTCTTTATTTTCTTTTTTTGACCTCCAGTTAAGGGTCTTTACATTGTAATTATTTTTAAAATTTATTTCCTTTTTCATTCATTTTTTTTCCTTCACATATTTTTCACTTTAAAAAATTATTTCTTTTTCCTTTTTTCCCCACTTTTTACACCAAATTATTGTTGGTTTTTTCTTTTTTTTTTTGCCAAGTCAGTGAAAAGAGAAAGAATATAACCGCTTTAACTTAATAATTCATTTTAATTTTACTTTAGCTGCAAGAGCAAAAAAAAAAAAAAACCAACGAAAACCAAAAAACACAGACCCTTCATAAATACGAAATGCGAAAACACCCACTCATTTTGGACTAACTACACCTTTTGCCACAAGTTGTTGGAAATTAAATGTGAAATGAAATGAAATCATAACACTGTTTAACAGAAACAGAATTTTCTTAGAAAGAAAAAAAATTAAACTTACCGTTATAGGGATTATAAATTTTTGTTAGAGTTATATTACATTTATTCCAGGTGAGTTTATTTTCGTTGATTAGAAACTAATAATAACAACAGGAAAGAAAAATAACGTAGACAGACAGTAGTAGTAGTGTAGTGTTATATAGAAAATCCAAAAATCAAATCAGGCAGGAAATTAATTAATAACAGAACAAAGCGAAAAAAAAAATTAATCAAAGACAAAGACAGTTACACACCAAGAAAAAACACAAAGCGATTTTGGAACTTAATTTTTAAATTTTTTTAATTTTATTTTTAAAACAATTTTTTTTAAATTTTTTTAAAATTTTTTTAAAATTTTTTTATTTATTGATTGGAATTTTTATTTAAATGCTTTGTTTTTTTAAGCATAATTATTTAAAGAAAGAATTTTTTTTTTAATTGTTAAATTTGTTCTTTTTTTTTTTTGTTTTTTAATTCATTTGTTGTTGTTGTGGTTTTTATTACTTTTGTTGTTGTTGTTGTTGTTGTTTTTATTATTTTTATTATTTTTTAAATACATTTGATATGCCAAAGTTAAGTTTAAAAAAATTTATTGATTTCTTAAGGGTTTTTTCCAAGCCACATTTTTCTTCTCAATTTTTAAGGTTTTCAAAAATTATTTCCACTTTCCTTTTTATTTTCATTTATTTTCATTTATTTTCAATTTATTTTCAATTTATTTTTTAATTTTTAAAATTCTTTTAATTTGAATTTTTAAATTTCCCTTTAAAATCTTCATTTTCTTTTTCATATTTTTCAACACTTTCTTTGTATTTTTTTTTTTCAAATTTTTTTCAAATTTTTTTCAAAATTTTATTTTCTTGCATTTTAAATTTTTCTTCCATAATCATAATAAAATTTTTTTGATTAAACACATTAAAAATATTATTATATTATTTTGTTGTTGTTGTTATTTTTCAATTGTTACAGTTATAATTTGTTGTTTATTTCATAGCATTCGTTTCGTTATTACCGTTCTTTTTTGTTTTTACAAGGTTTTTTGGTTGTATTTCTTTTCTTAAAGCAATTACAGTTCTTACTCGAGAGTGTATGTGTGTTGTTGTTTTGAAATAAACCAAAAACCAATAAAAAGAAAAACCGTGTACCGTTAGACGCGCTTAACGTTACGCGACATCGACTAAACTATGTTGTTTATACGACCAACGTTACATGGAGACTAACTTGCATAGAGTTCTTGTAATTGCTAGCGAGTCTTGTAAACGAAAAAAAAAAAAAACAGAAACAAAAACAAATACAAACAGAAACAGAAACACCACATATATTCCCGTTGTTTACCATTGCAGTCCAATGTTTTCGTAAAACAACAACAATAACAACAACTATAAGCAAGTCGTCGTCGTTGGACTGCAATGGCAAATGTGTGTGGAAAAATAACGACGTACACATTCAATACCAGAACTCTCTCTGGCTTTACTCACAAACACCACCAACGAAAAACTCACCTCCACATTATAACACACACACAGACACACACTATTCGAGAAATATTTCGTTTTCCTTTATACAGGGTTGCAAACATGAAAGCAATAAACCTAAACGAGAGCATAAAAGAGCCCCAAAAAAATACACGAGAGAGCACATATTCTGTTAACATTAGTTTACGTTATAAAGTAAATATTCTCTCTCTCTCTCTCTCACACGTTCTCTCATTCACTAATATTGTAATCTTTGCTCTTTAACGGTAATTTTATGTAATGAGCGAATTTAACGTTATATCCTGGCAAAAGGTGTTTGTTGTAACGAAATTAAAATATCCCGACTTGTTTTTTTCTACAGGTTTATATAGGTATCGTGGTGGTATTGGTATAAAGTGTAGCAACAATTTTATGTTTTTGTTTTTGTTTTTACATTGAAAGTAACTCGCATTGTGTTTAATTTTTGTCTGATTGGATTAATACACTCACATTGGAAAATAGTAAGAGATGAGATAACTTACTCTGGCATGGATTAGTAAGAGAAATTAAGAGTAAGAAAGAGGCAAATTAAAGAGATGATTATTAAAGTAAAGAGAAATTTACCTTTTTAAGTGATGAATATGGATAAAGTACCTGCAGTTAATGTTTGAAAAATCAACAAAATTTCTGAAATTGTTTTTAAATGTTCTAACTTGGCAGTCACTTTAAGGGCTTAATCCCACCTCTTCATAAAAAAATAAAAAAAAAATTGATTCAAAATCAATGCAATAAGTTAGGTTTGATACCTCGGTACATCAATATATGCAGAGGAGTATATATTGCCACTTGGATTCAATGATTTAATCCCATTATGTTAACCACTATAAGAGTGGATTGTATATTTGGGCCAGTAATGGTAAAGAAAAGAAGATGTTTAGCATCTAGGAGGAAACTCGCAGTTATTTTTCAAGCGGAATTATACGCTTTCGAAAGATGTGCTCAATTCAACTTGTACTAGATATACAGAGAATAGCAATATTAGCCCATAATCAAGTCCCTAATCGTCAACTCCTATGAGGTTAACACAGAATTACCTCCACGAAGTCAAATATAATAGGAGTTTAAAGTTAGAAGGCAGCAGATTTTCAAGGAATAGCATAGAGGAGCATTTGTACAGAAAAGACTAGAAAGAAAGACTATGACACTCTGTAATAAGAAATCCACCAGAGTCCATAATTAGCAAATCTGCTACATTAATGAGTTTTAAAAAGAGATGCTTCGGCTTTAATCCAGTATCAGGTAGGGAGTTATTGCGAAGCGTCAGAACAACGAAGTCGAAAGAGATATTATGTCGGATATATGTCGTGAGTATTTTAAAGATAGCACAATTGATCGTAGGCTTGTAATATTTTAGCACCTCTTTACGACAATAATAATCCGTTTTGGCTTCCCGAAAAAACCGTCTGTAAGAAGAGTAGCAAATGTTATCAGTTATCAAAGCAGCCAATGCCAGTGTCTTGATCAACCATAACTACACACAGACCTATGTAAGTTACAGTTTCTCAATTTGGATCCATCTGTGATGAATCAACCAATCGTAGAGATTCATTATACCCAAAAGAATCTAAACAAAAGGAAGGTGTTTTATGTGAGGTGTGTGGCTCTTAGCTTACAAGCCATAATTTAATTAAATTCTACAATTTTTTATTTAGAATTAAAGTCCTTGTAGAGATCCCCTTTACTTATCGTATACGTATACCTGTTGTCTCTTCTATTTGGAAGCTGTTCTACATCAAGCAATTTGTGCTCTCTTTTTTAAGTTTTTCAAAAATGTTGTCGATTAACATAAGAAAGTCAGACCAACTTTATGAAATTTTAGTTTCAATATTTAATTTCTGGGCTTTTTTACAAAAAATTTAAAATGAAAGCAATATTTATAGGCTTATTTTTTTATATTATACGTATAAAAAGAATTACTCTGAAATGTGGTCTAATAATATACCCAGCGAAACAAAATTTCCACAAATTGTTTCAAAAAACAAAAAAAAAAAAATAAAAAAAAAACAACAAAAAATCCTTTTTTTATGAAACAGAAACAAAATTTTCTGTGTTAAATTTTAACATTTTATATTCAAAAATATTGATTACTTTAGTAGCAGTAACACAACAAAGTAACGTTATTTCAATGCTTATTTACTGTTCATATAACTGTACACTGCAAACAGAAATACTCTTTAAAACTCTCATGCAATGCTCTTAAATAAGTGTGTGCTAAGACTGTTTACAGCGTATAAGAGTTTTCAATTCCATAACGTTCCCCTGTGCAGTAGAATTTCACGACTAGAGAAGAGTATTCTGCTGCATGAAACTGTTATAAACAGTCCTGTTGCTTGCTGTTATCATTGATTGGTAATGTTAAGCATGCGGGCATATTATAATGAAGTAGGAACTGACAGTAATTACTGAATTTAAATAGAATTGAAAGGAATTGCATTCAAAACAGAAGAAAAAAAGAAAGAACGAAGCTCAGATATAGATTAGCATGAGGTTGATGTTGCATTAGCACTGATACTCTACCTACGCATGAGACTATTTGGACACAGCCTATGTTGACAACCAGTAAGAGTGCAAAAAAGTCTTTAAAGTACAAATAGGAAGAAGGAAATTGTCTCTACGTACGTTATTAAATACCTGGGTATGATTATCGGCACAATAGAAGTACAGAAGAGTCACAGTACAGAAGAATCATAGCACAGAAGAGTCATAGTATAGAAGAGTCATAGTACAGAAGAGTCATAGTACAGAAGAGTCATAGTATAGAAAAGTCTTAGTACAGATTCAATCGACAAACAAACGGCATGAAGAGCTTCTCAAATTTCTAGTTCGTTTTCGACTTTAAACTGTTGGTCTCGCCATTCAAGGATGAAACTAACGCACTGAAGTTTCTACGAATATGTGTACAGGCAGGCACATACCCATTTTTGTGCTGAAATCTTGAGGTTTATCCTCGACTGTCTTTCATTTGTCGTAACAAGGCGGATTGTTGATTTTATTATTAAGAAAATCTGGAACATGCAAGAGGAAGACATGCAGACATCATCGGTTTTTAGGTGCCAGAACGTTTGGTGGCAAACGTGCCACTAAGAGAACTGGCCGGTTTCATCCGGAATACGGGGTGATAAAGAATCATGACAAGGGGGCTTACCTCACACTGGGTAACACAATATGGGCCATATGGGCCGCCGAGTGAATTTGTGTGTGAATGGTAAGCTAGACGTTAACCTGACCCAATCTAATATAATCTAACCAAACCTTCAGGGAAATAAAAGAGTTCATGAGCATTCCATAGCTGACAATATCTTTCAGTTTTCTTCAGACATGGAAATGATGGATGTACCTATACTAGCCTGCAGTTTCATTCTTGATAAATACTATTAGAAGTGTATACCGGACAATGTCTTAAAGGAAGACACATGAAAACCTTAGTCGTAGTGCTGGTGCATGTATGAATGGATAAAGAAAATAAGGGAGAACACTTTCTATGTTACCGACTTGCTGTCGCTGTTGCAGTCGCAAGCGTCTGGTGCAAATTGATTGTACTTTCTGAGCGATCCACCTGATTATTGTATGGGCTGTCAAATGTCGATGGCCGGCTTTGAACACGGGTTCTTTGATACGTATTAACAGGGGTGAGGGCCGGACATTGTCTTAAAGAGAGACACACAAAATTCTTAGTCGTAGTGGACAAAATGCGTACATAATCGATCATTACAACCCTTCAGTCAGGATTATGGACCCAGTTTCTTAGACCACTTATGTTGTGTGCATTATTTTTATACAAGAGTGGAGGGACCTACAGTTTTAAAGTCGACTTCGAACGATAGATTTTTGAGAAACTTTTCATGGCTCAGAGTTTCAGCTAGAAATCTGCCGAGAGGAAGTCCGCAAAGAAATATTTTCATATTTTCGTTTTGATATCTGACCAGGGGGTTTAAACCGTGGCCTTACATCTAATAAGCAATCACCACACTGCCTAGTAGATTACGGCGTCTTGGTGGAGAACATTTTCTGTTTCACTGCTCTGCTTTCGCTGTTTTTTGTTGATTCTATTTTCTGAGGTATCTGCTTGATTATTCAGACTTGAGACTGGAAAGTATTTTGAACCTTATTAGGAGCACATGGTCGTTCTACAATGTAGATTCTGTTTAGTTAACTTGATATGACAAAGAGTCTGTGTCAGATCGACCCAACCTAGTTTGCATTTTGTACACGCCTTATACATATTCTCTCTATTGCGGTTGCCTATCAAAATTTATCTTCAAATATCGTTTGTTAAACTGACATCTAATTGTGTGATCATTTAATTCCAATTATAACCCATAATTACTCATACTTCTCACTACTCAAAACTCATATGAGTTCTTAAGCCTTTAATTTCGTATTTCATTTTAAGGATTTCAATTTCCTTAAGACTTCTTCTTCTTCTTATAAAATCTGAATTTAATTAATTTGTATTTAAACGCATCTGCTGTGCGCACGGCATTCCAATTGCAACCAGCAACAAATTAATGTTCACGCGCGCTTTAAATACAATCGCACACATGACAACCAATACCCATTGGAAGACAAAACAAAACAAATTTGTCTCTCAATGAAAAAGAAGAGAAGACTCTTGTCATGTCTTGCCATGTATTGTGTTGTGTTGTGTTGTGTTATGCTGTGCCGAGTTGTATTGTATTGTATTGTGTTGTGTTGTGTTGTGTGTTCAGATTTCAATTTCAATAATCTCTTTATAATCTCTTTTAAATGTTTTTAATACCTTGTTATGACAATCTTAAAACATACCAAAGTGACCTGCTGCTGCTGCTGCTGCTGCAACAAATGATAAACGAACGAACGCACTTGCTGGTTGGTTGCTTTGACTTGCTGGGGGACAGGGCCGCTCAATAAACGCTAAATAGGGGAGCCCCTACAAAATGCACACTACATCTCAGCAACAACTGCTTTAATAAATATTCACACACACACACACACACACATACACACATATTCATTAATATTTAAGCACTAATACCATTAAATATAAAAGCATTTGTGCTCATAAGTAGAACTGCATCTTGGTCTTATAGTTGTTATAGTTGTTGTTGTTATTGTTATTGTTATTGTTGTAATGAACGTCTTTTTCCCACCATTTGTATGACTGTATCGTGTATTTGTCCGCCTGAATTGCTTTCAAAATCTTGATTAATGCCTGATAATACTAATGCTGATGCTGATGCTGATGCTTATGCTGTTGCTGCTGCTGCTGCTGCTGTAGCATTATTCTGTCTTTGTTTTGTCGTTCGTTTGCCAGCCAGCGTTGGAAGCCTCTACTTATTGTGTGTGCCCATATTTGTAAATCCATGTTTAAATGTATGATTATTTGAAAATTCATAAGCTGAGATCTTTAATATTTAAACAGTGGGGACAGCAGGGTATACAGGGGCTGCAAAATTTATGAATGTGAAGTTGGTAAGTGACCAACTAAACTTAGTAGATGAGTGGAGAGTCAAGAACTTTTTTCGAATTTTAAATAACAGATGGACTAACGAAATAAGCGAGATCTAAGCGGTAGTCGGTTCGATATTAAACTGCCTTTCAAAAAAGGTTGGACATGCCATAAAAATATGCAGAAGGCTTGAAGCAAAAGCTTGGGTGCCTGATCTAAGGTTTATGCACTGAATGTGTGAGCCGTGAGGCTCAGGCGGTGCCATCGTTTAAGAAGACAGAACGATTTTGACAACAGCTCAGACGTACTTTAAGCTACAGAGGTTAGCCACACAATCTTATGCATAGAGTGGCGGGACTTATAGTTTAAAATCGATAACGAATGACAGATATTTTGAGAAACTTTTTAATGGCAATTTAATTCCCCCTCAGAGTTTTTACCAGAAATCTGCTGAGAGGAAATCGCCGAAGAAGTATTTTTTCATATCTCATTTTGTTGGAGATATCTAAACTGGGGTTTCAACCCTGGCCTCACGTCTAATAGGCCAACACACTGCCTACTAGACTAAGGCGAAGTCATAGATGAGCCAGTGTTGCTATAGCCGGGGCAATGAGAACCTGTATTACAACTGCGCTAGAGGCTCTGTTGGATTTTAATTCTTTTGCATACAGTAGACACTAGGATAGGATAATGGAAGACAAATAAAATTCATGATTCATCAGGGGACTTCTTGACCTAATTAATCGAAAGGTTGACAGCTGCCTACTTAGCTATGGCCAGAACAACAGTATATGGCATAATCTTTTCACCGGCACTAGCAAAGAAAGTGAATGAAATAAACTGTTGTACGGATGAGCCTTGAAGTCGCCGTAGTCTAGTAGGTAGTGTGTTGGCTTATTAGACGAAAGGCCAGGGTTCGAATCTTCGGTCAGACATCAAAAACGAAATATGAAAAAATATTTCTTCGGCGGCTTCCTCTCAGCAGATTTCTGGCAAAAACTCTGAGAGCAAATAAAAGATTGCCATGAAAAGTTTCTCAAAAAATCTGTCGTTCGGAGTCGACTTTAAACTGTAGGTCCCACCACTCATGTATAAAATTAGTACACACAACATAAGTGGTGTTAGAAGCTAGGCCGTAATCCTGACTGAAGGGTTGTAATGGCCAATTATGCATTATGTGGATGAGCCTCAGCAGTATTTTGGCAAAAAATCTAAGATTAAATAAAATTGCTGGGAAAAGTTTCATAAAAATCTGTCATTCGGAATCGACTTTAAACATTAATCACAGTCATTCTTGCATAAAATTAACACATACAACATAGGTAATATGAGGAACTAGGTTGTAATCCTGGTTGTATTGACCAATTGAGTAAGTAAGTAAGTAAGTATGCGTTTTGTAAATATGTGTTCTCGACAGGACAATTGAAGTTTGTTTTCCGCTAGTTTTGTCATGAGTAGGATTAAAAGGCGTAGTTTTTTCGGAATCGACGTTAAATTGTAGTTGCCGCCACTCATGCATAAAATTATCACACACAACATAGGTGGTGTGAGGAACTCGGTTGTAATCTTAACTAAAGGGTTGAAATAACCAATTAAGTAAGTAGTACGGATGAGTTAAAAGCAGATATTGCCACGGCATCAGGGTTTTTACTCCCAAAGTAAAACTTTCCTTGGACATGAAGAAACTTATGGTTATAATCCAAGTGGGAAGTCTATGGACCTAGCTGACCTTGAATTAAGTAAAAGAAGGAAGGAACATAGAAATATATTTGACAGTCATGCTGCTATTTGAGTACACGGGTCTTATAAGGTTAACACGAAAATAGTAATGAACTCTGTAGGGAAATTGAATCAGCTAGGCAAGTGTCACACTTCCCTGTGATCCAGGCTGTGTTTAAATCCACGGTAACGAGCAAGCAAATGGGAATATAATTGTTCACGCCGAACCTTTCTGTGGAGTGGGAAGATATTCTTTGAAGAGTATATAAAGGTATAGCGAAAGGAAAGACTAGTGGCTGGTAGGAGTGAAGCCACGGTCCAAACCCCAGGTTACATATTTCGTCGTCGGCCGCCTCTCAGCAGATTTCTGGCCCAAAACTCTGAGAGTAAAAAATATTTCCATGAAAAAGTTACTCAAAAATCTGTCGTTCTAAGTCGACTATAAACTGTAGGTCCCGCCTTTCATGTATAAAATTAACGCACACAACATAAGTGGTGTAAGAAACTAGGTCGTAATCCTGATTGAAGGATTGTTATGGCCAATTATGAAAATAGTAAGAAAATCTCTAGGAGAGCTGAATCGCTTGGGCAGGAAAATAAAATCACATTTCGCTCTGCTCCATGTAATGTAGGAATCCATTGCAATGAGCATGCCAGTGGGTAAGGTAAATAAGCGTTCACGCCAAACATTTCTATGGAGTGGGAAGAGATTGGAGAGATTATCAAATAATTTCGATGCAATTTAAGCTTTTGTTGGATAATTATTACCCAACTGTAGACTCTTGTTCAGAGCGAGAGCATCTCGAAACCAATATACAGATTCTGTAATAATGAAAATGAGTCTTTAGAACATATTGTTTCAAGCCAGAGAGTTCTAATGCATCCGAGAAGAATCCGGAATGTTATCATGTACTGGGCAGAAATAGTTCTTGTTGACAACCCAGCAGAATTCTGAAGTTTGTCAGGAAAATATAATTCGAGCAGATGCCATTCCAAGGCAACTTTACAGGACAATAATAAAAATAGCAGGCTCTTTACCCTTTGATTTGAACACCATATGGGACATGTAAATACAACAACAACTGATGAATATCTGTTGTATAGTCTTCGTCCAATCCATTCTAATCATATGCCCTTACAAACGTAGTAAATTTCAATTATGATGACAAAACTTGCTGACTGATGATGAACATAGCAGTTGCCATTGCAGCCAAATCAGCTTGCATGTGGGAAAATATTCTGTTGTTCTTGCTAGAAGTTTCTACTACCCTTTATACCATTTCGAGTCGCGTGATCGATGAGTCTCTCCTTCTCTTTTACAAACATCTCAGCTTTTCGGCCTTGAGACTCAAAGAAGTTAAAAGGCTCGGTGACACAGATGTTCTCATGTACTAAATATATCCGATAAACGTCTCTGACAAGGCATTTGCTGCATATCCGCTTCCTTATTATAAAGCAAGTTACCTAGAATGTCGTGATTCGTGTCCTATTTTAAAAAGGAGTAAAAGGCTCCTAAACATGTTCATTAAAAAAAAAACAAGTTGGTCTCCTTAATCGTGCCACAGCAATTCATGTGTAACCATTAAATCAAACTCATATGAGTGTTTAAATATATGCATTTATATGTACTTATGTATGTATGTACACGTATCTTGTATTGTATTGTATTGTAGGTATGAATGACCAAAGATATGAGCAATCGATTTCGATTGTTTGTTAAGCAGCAAAAACAACAGCAACGGCAGCAGCAGCAGCATTTTATAGGTGCAATACCCACTATCGTAACCATAAGTTGTTGACAGTTTAAATGAGACAATAAAATACAAACAAACACTCATAAAATCATCACCCAGTTAAGTTAGACGACAATAATTACGTCGAGTAACTAGTTGACAGCTGTGAGTGAATGAGTTGAGTTTTAACTGCAGTAAGCAATTATTGGTTGGGTTGTTGGTTTCTTTAATGAAATCAAATAAAAATTAAACGTATTTTGACACAAATAGATCAAATACCACCAGATATGTTAAGTATTTAAACGTTTTTGTTTTTTTTTTATTGTTTTTTATAAGAAAGAAAAAACAAAAACAAAACCCCATGAATTTCAAAGTAAATAAATAATCAAACGTTTAAACGCAAGGCATTTACTTTATTATGGGGAGTTACAACACAAGGCACACAACAAGTTTCTTTAAAATTTTTTTTTTTTAATTTAATTTTTATTTTTTATTTATTTGATTGTTAAATACAAAAATCATTAAATAAATAGTAAAAAAATGAAATCATTTTGATTGAATTACCTGATGTATTGCCTTTTAATTGCTTTGGCTTTGGCTCGACTCTGTACCTCTGGTTGTTCGTTATATTTTTATGAGATTTTCGTTTAAGATACTAGGGGGTACAACATGAAAACTGTTTTTAATTAAAAAAAAAAAAAGATTTTAAATTCAAGAAAATTGGAAATTTTAGAACTGAATTGTTTATAAACTGCTTGGTAAAAACTAAAACAGAATTCATTTATCTTGCTAGGATAGTTTAAATGATTTTTTTTTCAGATCAAATACGAACATATTTATTCGGTAACTTATTCTTCTTCGTTATGCTAATAAATTTATTTTGCCTCTCACTTCGGTTCAATCGATTTTCACAAGCTTTTATTATAATAAAGTCACCTTAGTCTAGTAGTAGGTATTGTGTTGGCTTACTAGGCGTGAGGCCAAGGATGAAACCCCAGGTCAGACATCTCAAACTAAATAAAATATTAAAAGGTATTTCGGCGACTTCCTCTCAGCTGTCTTCGGACAAAAAATCTGAGAGTAAATAAAATTAACATAAAAAAAGTTTCTCAAAAAATCTGCCATTCGAAGTCGATTTTAAACTGTAGGTCCTACCACTCACGTATAAAACGTAAGTGGTGTGATGAGCCAGATCATAATCCCGACAGAAGGGTTGAAATGTATTATTGAAATGTGAATTTCACTAACAAAATATTTTTCGCTGACGGGATGGCTAAACAACAACCACTCAACTAGAATCCTATAGCTTTACTTTTTAGCCCTCTCTCCGCACCTTTAAATGTAAATAAAGTGTGTATGTGTGGAATGTCATCGAAATTTGTTATCCGCTTTAAAGCCCTATTGCTGCCATTATGTCTGGAATTTAACGACGTTCAAATGTCTGCCAAGGCTGTACTGGGCGGTGTCCAATTTTATACGAAACTGCCACATAAATCAGACTGAATTTGTGAATTTGACTGATGACATGACATTATGTTGCATGCAGTACTTCTGGCATATACCTCCGACTTTTGAAAATCCAACAATAAAAAGGGAGTCAAATCATGCGATTTCGATGGCCAGTTCACATACCCTCAATGTAAGATAACCAACCATACACAACTCGCTCATGCAGAATATCGAATGCGGCATAAGCTGTATGGCATGTAGTAAGGTCGTGTTGAAACTACATATCGTTGGTATCCAGATCATCAAATTCAGGCCAAAAGAATCGAAAAATAGTGCTCACTGTTGACAGTGATGAACTGGCCAATGTATTTCTCAAAGAAATGTGAACCGACAATACATTCGGCTGCATTCAGAAGGTATCGTGTACTGTAGGGTACTTTAATATTCTATAATGCTTCTTAAACAATTTCTCATCCTGTAGTCATGTCATATGGTAAATTTTTTCCGGATGCATTGAACACTCCTGGATCCCTTGTAGATCGATATCGTCTGAAAATCAAGATCATATTCAACGTAAGGGATGTGAGAAACTAGGTCGTAATCCTAACTGAAGCATTGTAGACGCTATCAACTATTAAAATTTGCGAAATGGGTGAATCGATATAAGCTCTCATCGTTTGTGTTGTGGGACTTAGTAAAAAGCTTGATTTTAACACTACTTTGTGTGCTGAAGCCTTCAATTTTCTTCAAACTCTTTTCAATCCTATTTCCTTCGGTCACAGTCTTTCTTCTCCATGTATGAACCGATAGTCCCCTCGTTTTGTTCGCTATGGCAATTATAGTGATGTCGTTATTTGGCTACTAATAGTATGGCCCATCTAATTTCATTTTCAGATCCTTACTTCAATACAAAGGCTTTGTTAACCTCTTCTTTACAATACTCGTAGAATCTAGCGAAGACCTCGGCTCATGAATACTTGGATTTTCCAATTTTTGTTGGTTTTTTCTTTTTCAAAACAAGTCAGAATACTCGTAGACTCTAGCGCAGACTTCGGCTCGTGAAGACTTCCTTTCTTCCTTTCCAAAATGAGCCAGAATATTCCTAGAATCTAGCGAAGACCTTGGTTCACAAACACTTGGAATTTCCAATCTTTGTTGGGGTCTTCTCTCCCAAAACGAGTTATGCTTGTCAGCCAGGGTACTCATAGAATGTAGCGAAGACCTTGGTTCATGAACACTTGCATTCTCCAAATATTACAAACGATTGCGTTTCAGCCTCGCAACTTTCCAATTACAATTCATTCCACGGATTGTTGAAGTATCTTTAGGCACTTAAGGTATGTGACACTCAAGTACAAAAGCGAATATTCTATCACAGCAGAATGAACATTCTCCAGCAGCCTTCCATATCTAAATTAATGTAGGGATCTCTGCATGTAAGACTTTATTTTCAAAAGAAAGGCAAACCTACAATGCCACTCAATCCGCTCCTCTCTCTATTATCTATTCCATACAACACCTGCTCTGAGAGTGTTTTTAAATTGGCTTCAAATAAAGACATCAAAGCTCAAATATAACAAACCTGTTGCATTCAATTCATAAATTCTAATCGATTTCAACGTATAAGAAGTCAACGAACGTGTAAGCATATGATTACAAAGGCCTTATGTTGTACATGGCCTACATGGCCTATGCTATTATAGGGAGTGTTACTATAAATCTTATGCCACTTTTTTTTTGGCTTATGAGAAGAAAAAAAAAAGAAAAAAGAAGTCTTTTGATTAATAAATTACTTGCAAATCTGTGCAACACTAAACTTTATATCAACAAATTATCTGTTGAGAAAACCTAAAGGCGATTGTTTTGTTTTTCTATAAGCCACCGCCATTTAACGAGTCTCATAATTTGAAGGCACTTGCTTGCTCCTGTTGCTGTTGCTGTTGCTGTTGCTGTTGTTGCATATCCTTTACGGCATTAAAAATATTTATAACGTATGCCAGTTTCAGTGACTTAATAAATACGCAATAATATCGTTGGCAAGATGTACTCAAGATATGTGTGATGAGTATGTAGATTAAACGCACTGCGAACCTAAGCAGACATAATATAAGGCTACGAACCCTATAACGTAGGAATATGAAAAGAAATGCTGCGCAAGTGTTTCTCACATCATCAGCTCATTTAGTAGACGAAAACGAGGAAGAGAAGGATAAAAAAATTTAAACATTAAGCCGCTGCTAAGAACTATTGATGCTTAAACTGTTAACAAAGCCAGTAGTAGTAGAGTGGTAATGGTTGGGGGGGCCTTTATGTTGAGGTTGCTTGTTGTATGGTTAGCGGCTAAATATTGGCATATAAGCACTGTATGTGTAAGGAAATGTGTTGGCCTCTTATAAAATTATTCTCTACACGTACGCATCTATCAATTGTTTTGTTTGTCTAGCAAAGTCTAAGTGAGCTAAGAAGACTGCCGGAGATATGACTGCCACTGTTACTGCTACTTGTTGTTGCAACTTGTACTTTGGCTTTTGAAATGCCAAGACTTCAAATTTGTTTCTCGTCTTCTTCTTGTTGTTGTTCTTGTTGTTATCTCATCTTAAGCTATTTATTCATGTTGTTGGAGTTAGTTTGGAGTGGCAATAGCAGCAGCAGCAGCAGTAGCAGCAGCAGCAGCAGCAGCAGCTTTGTATCTAATGTTGCATCTGTTTAGAACACATTTAACGCACCTATTTTATAAGCAAATTTTCTTCTTGCTTTTTTTTTTTTTTTTTTTTTTTGTTGTTGTTGTTATTCCACTACCACGTTCTGTGGAAAAACGAATTAAAAACCTTAAGACCTTAAGGTTTTTTTTTTTGTATCTAATGTGCATCTGTTTAAAACACATTTAACGCACCTATTTTATAAGCAAATTTTCTTCTTGCTTTTTTTTTTTTTTTTTTTTTTTGTTGTTGTTGTTATTCCACTACCACGTTCTGTGGAAAAACGAATTAAAAACCTTAAGACCTTAAGTTTTTTTTTTTTTTGTTCATTCCCTTACAACATGTCGATTATAGTTGCGTGATTATAATTTTTTTTTTTTATTTTTTTCTCGGTGTCTACTATGCAAATTGTGTGTGTTGCGTGTACATATGTTTTGTATATAATTTCTTAAGAATTTTTTATAAAAATCATATTGTTGTTGAAGAAGAATGTTTTATTAAAAAAAAAAAAAAATCTTTCATAAAAATGTAACGACGTATGTTTTGACAGTAAATTTTACAAGTGAGTTAATTGAGTCCTTCTGATTCATACTAAATGCTACACAGTAATATATAGGCAGTGGTGGGCTATTCTCAATGGTGTCAACAACAAGATTTTCTACTGACATGCAGAGAGGCATACATACTTATTTGAAGATATGGAAGGCTGCTGAAGAATGTTAATTCCGCTGTGATAGAATATTTGTTTTGGTACTTGAGTATCACATACCTTAAGTGCGCCCAAAAGGATCTCCAAAAATCCGGGGAATTAATTGCAATTGGGCAATTGCAAGACCTGAAACGTAATCGCTTGTAATATTTCGAAAATGCAAGTGTTCATGAACTGAGATCTTCGCAAGACTCTATGAGTATTCAGGCTGGCAATCATAATTCGCTTTGGGAAAAGAAGAAACCAACAAAAATTGGAAAATCCAAAGGTTCATGGTCTCATGGTCATGGTTCAGGTCTTTGCTAAATTCTAAGATTCTGAAAAAGAGACCAACAAAGTCTTTGTATTGAAATAAAGAGGAGATGAAAATAAAATTTAATAGGCCATGCTATTAGAAGCCAAATAACGACATCACTATAATTGCCAAAGTGAACAAAAGGAGGGAGCTATCATCCCCTACAGGAAGAAGAAAGATTGTGACCGATGGCAATAGTATCGGCAAGAGTATGGAGGAATTTGAAGGCTTCAGCACAAAGTAGTGATATACTGAAGCTTTTTATTTAGACCCCATGCTCGTCTACATCTCTTAAAGTTTTTACAATACTTAAGTTAGGATTACATCCGGGTTTCTCACACCACTTATGTTGTGTGTGTTAATTTTCTACATGAATGGCCAGGCCTGCAGTTTAAAGTCGTCTCTGAATGACAGACCGTTGCGAAACTTTATCGTGGTAACATTATTTACTCTTAGAGTTCGATGTCTTAACTGGGACTTGAACCATATGCTCGCTTATAATATGCCAACACAGACATTGTTGAGAAACTTTTCATGGCAATTTTATTTACTCTCCGAGTTTTTGCCAGAAGTCTGCTGAGAGAAAGTCGCAGAAGAATTTTTCTTTATATTTCGTTTTGTTAATGTCTAAGCTGGGGCTTGAACTACGTTCTTGGGTCATATAAGCCAACACGTTACCTACTAGACTACGGCGATATCATACCGAACATACACTTACTTATTTGTTCGGTCTTTGCAACCCTATAGTCAGGATTACAACCTAGTTCCTCACACTACGCATGCTGTGAGTGCTAATTATTTACCACGGGCGGCGAGACCTACAATTGAAAGATCGACAGTTTTTTTAAGACTTTACATAGCAGTTTTATCTACTCTAAGAGTTTAATGTTTTACCTGGGACTTGAACCACTAACTTGCGTCTAATAAGTGGAATTTCGAAATGACTTGTTGACTTATCTGGATTGTTGTATAGCAACTTAGCGACCTAGCTTCTCACAACATTTATGTTATGTGCGTTGATTTTATACATGAACGGCGGGGCTTAGAGAGTTTAATGTCGACTTCGAATGACAGTTTCTTGAGAAACTTTTCCATCCCAATTTTATTTATCCTTAGAGTTTTTACACTAAATCTACTAAGAGGCTGTGGCCGAAGAAATATTTTTTGGGTGTTCTGGGCTTATACCTTAAAAAGTTGGATGACCATATGAAAAATGTCTGTAGAAGTGACAGGCATAGCGATGTGGTTCATGTGGACGTTCAGCAAGAGCCTTAAGTACTGTCTAGAGACTGTGGTTTAATCAATAGCACACTATCATGCATGTGGAAGATGGATCGCCTACAAAACTTCAAAGCCATTTATAAGTTAAAAAAGAGATTTTGTACTGAAAATCGATCGTGGATTTGAGGATGTGAAGTCCGAGATAGTTGAACGCCTGCCTACACCCAGAGACCAGATCAATTCAAAAGAAAACTACGAAGAAATTAGTTTTAATTCAGCAATGAGAATTTGCCCCGAAAATCGCCTGTGAATCTGAGGACGTGAGAAAGTTTACAGAGATGATGTAAAGCCTCCACCCAGTAAGCCGATAAATTAAAAAGAAAACTACGAAGCAATTTTTAAATCAGTAACGAGAATTTGGCCTGCAAATAGCACGAGGATCTGAGGTCGTGAGTTTCATGACCAAAGTTCGTATTCCAGAAATCTGTGCCATAGAGTGGCTGCAGCGAAAACAAATCAAAATTCTTTTCTCTAATTTGGAGTGTATTTAGGTTGAAATTTGTAAGCTTGATATGCAAACGATTTTTATTGGAAGCCTATGTAACGTATAGTGTAGCATACTCTGAGAGTAAATAAAATTGCCATGAAAAGTTTCTCAAAAAAATCTGTCGTTCGGAGTTGACTTTAAACTGTAGCTTCCGCCACTCATGTATAAAATTAGCACACACAACATAAGTGGTGTGAGAAGCTAGGCCGTAATCCTGACTGAAGGGTTGTAATGGCCAATTATGTATGTATGTAGCATACTTTAATATTCTATAATGCCGTTATAAACATTTTTTATTTCATTTCTGTTTCTGTAGTCTGTGTATGTTAAATAATTTTCATGCAACAAAATGACTTTGTTGTCGGTTGTTTGCTGTTGATGTTTAAATTACAGCCTTAAGGTAATTATATTGTGTAGAGATTTATTTCATATGCTTCTCGAATTTTTTATATCAAAAAAAAATTCGTATTTTATACTGTTGTGTGTGTGTCTGAGTATATCTTTTCTGATTAATTTTAAACATGGTAAGCATGTTGATAAGCATTTTCGTTTATGACACATTTCACTATAAACATAGTGAATTATATTTGTAATGAAATATGTTTTGGTAAATAAATAAGCAAGAAAATAAGAAAATAATATTAAAATTAATAATAATGTTACGAAAATGGAAATGGTGTAACTTCGTTTAACATTAAAATGTTAAACAAAAGCTACAAAACAAAAACAACGGACTTGTTTGCCTGATTGACAAATAAACAAAAATAAAACAACAATATCAGTACAACGAAAAAGGGATAAACCGTAAACAACAAACAACAACAACAGCAGGGACAAGCGTAAACAACCTACACTAACAACAAGCATGCAAACATGTATGAATGTAAACAGTTGTTTACATTCATAGAATTCTCTTGAAGGCGAAGACTAGAACCTTCGCCTACGAGAACATTCATCAGACTGTTTACGTCGTGATAATAAAGACAAAGCAAAGCATGACGGATCGGAGTAGAAGTCTCAGTCAGTCTTGTGTTAAGACGAGTTGCGTGTGAAGTAAACCAATCGTGGTTTGAAGATCTCCGTTACAAAGATCTACAGAACAATTGTGTCGTAATGTTATTGTTTATCGCAAAGGGCATAAACAAAGGAATAACGAATAAAGCAATTGTTGTTGTTAGAATCAATTGTGAACAGTGGCACACAAAAGTTGTGTGATTAATAAATAGGATTTTATTAAAATTAAACACAAATTTATTTTTATTTTTATTTGAAATCTACGAGCTCATATTAAAAAAAATAATAATAAAATACCAATTAAAATAAATTCTCCAGCAAAATCTGTTCTAGAGAATGACAATGGGGGTTTGATTTCTTTATAAATTGTGGTCTCGAGGGCGATATTGTATATGCATCGTAAGGACTTGAGTTTGTAACAAAATTATACGAATGGTGCATAGACAACTCCACTGAGCACACATACATAACATAATTGGTTATAACAACACTTCAAACAGAATTACGGCCTAGTTTCTCATAGCACTTCTGTCGAGTGTGCGCTAGTTGTATACATTAGCGGAGGGCTCTACAGTTTAAAATCGACTCTGAACTACAGACTTTTAGAAAAACTTTACATGGCTTAAGTGCTGCAAGGAAGTCACCGAAAAAATATTTCTTTTTATTTCGCTTTTATTAGGGTTTCAACCGTTTCAACTCAAACATCAATAAGTTTAGAGAAGGCTATCTGGCGGGTGTCTTCCAAGCAGAAGTCAATGGCAATGAAAGATGTGCTCAATTCAATTTGGATAGACACTTCAACGGGCAGGCCATTGTAACACTGACAGTGCGGCCATCATTTGTTCCGAATGAAGAGGGATAGACCTTCAGTTAGATTCCAGGCTATTTGTAAATTTATGGCAACGAACAGGCTGATAAACTTATGATGAAGACATTTGCAGCTTGTGAAACTAGACATTCAGACGGTTTTAATAGGTCTCTGTAGAATCAACACACACTGGCTCAGAATGGGGATCATCTCGAGCCAAATGTATGAAATCGACAAAACACTCCAAATCTGTAAGATTTTATTGAACCTGAGAAGGAAGCATTTGCGTGCATGTGAAATGCTGTGCAGGGCATTGAACAGCCTCTTTAAGTTTAACTGGGCAGCAATTTATAGGAGACATTACCATGAAAACCCTATATAAACTCATGATGACACAAGAGATCATATGGTATCAGTACAGGGGGGGCCTCTATCTGACAATAGGGACAACAATACCTTTACAATGTCGATCTTTTAAGAGACAAGATTTTGCCTGAGAATGAAAACTAAGCTCAAGGATTAGCTCACGTGAAACATTTCCCATAAAACGAAATTAAAAAATATTTCTTCTCTCAGCAGATTTCTGGCAAAAACTCTGAGGGGAAATAAAATTGTCATGAAATAGTTTCTCAAACAAATCTGTCGTTCGTAGTCGACTTTAAACTGTAGATCTCGCTACTCATGCATAAAATTAACATACACAACACAGGGGGATGTGAGAAGCTAGATGGTAATCGTAACTGCAGGGTTGTAATGACCAATAGTGTAGGTATGTGAGAGTGAGGCAATATCTCGTATGTTTCTAGCAACAATAAGTCTTAACTATGAGTTCAAACGGTATATACTTACTTCCTTACTTAATTGGTCACAGCAAGCCTTTATTTAGGATTATGACCTAGCTTACCATACCACTCATATTGTGTGTGTTAATTTCAAACATGAGCATGGGCAGGACCTACAGCTTAAAGTCAAAGCCTAACGACAGACTTTTTAAGAAATTTCTCATGGCAAGTTTATTTATTCTCAGTGTTCTTGCCAGAAATCTGTTGAGTGGAAGTCGCCGAAGAAAGTTAGGTTGTAAGCCTGGCTGAAGGGATATGATGACCAAGTTATGTTTATGTATGTATGTATGGTCATAATAGCAGTTTAAGGTTATCGATGAATTTAAAAAATAATAAATGCTTGTGAAATCATGAAAGCAAATAATTGTTTAGGAACTTCAGTGTTTTTTACATAGCATGGTGGCATGTAAAACTGTCGCCCTTTTCCATTAAAAGGAAACGAAAAATATTCTCTTTTAAAGCTTAGTCCCGTATACTCTGTTATGCTCATTTATGTACACTTTTTATCTCCTTCAGGTAAACATTACTTCGCATCATTATTTCTCGTAAATACTTATGGGCTGATAACCTTGTTTGTTCCTATTTAAGGAAATCTAGGATATATTTTTTTGCTGTTGTTGTTGTTGTTGTTGTCTTATCACAAATATTAATTGTATCTTTAACGCTAAAAAGATATTTTACTATCCTAAGAAGTCCTTAATAGCAACCAATTAGGAAAATTAAACAAAATTGTATCAGTTTTCCGCAGTTTTTCTCAGATTTTTCTCAAATTTTTTTTCTCTTTTTGTCTTGTGAATCGTTCAAGGAATAAAATAAACGCTACAACGATTATTAACAATAGGAAGGAAGCTGGTTTTAGCATATTTATTTTCATTTGCCATCCCATCTCTGGAAAAATTATGAAAAATTCAAAATGCGCTAAAAATTATGAAAAAAAAATTGAAACATTTTTGACAAAGACAAACAAAACAAACAAAAAAAAAGTTGTTGCTACAATTTCCATTCGGTTTGGTTGGTTGAATAAGGAAGGAGCACATTGTGTTTTTTTTTTTTTTGTTTTTGTTTGCCCCTCTTACTAATTTTGATGAATTTTGCTTCAGGGAGATTAATTATTTTGGTCATTATTTTATTCTGATTTTTGTTCGTTTTCTGTACAATTTTTTATCATCAACATCGTCATTATCATCATCATCATCATTATCATCATCATTATCATTATCATCCTTATCATCGTTATGATTATTATTACTGTGGGTATACAAACGTATGCTAAGCATAACAATCGGGTAATTGGTGTTGCTGCTCTTACTGCTGCTCTTGCTGCTGCCACTGCCACTGCCACTGCTGTTTTAAAGTTTGTCTCTGCTTTACGCTAATTTATGCAAATGTGGTGATAATTATTAATAATAAACAAAACAAAACAAAAATAAAAACAAAAAAACAAGAAAAAAATTATAATTTTTATTGTTGTTGTTGTATTTCCTTCTGTTTGTTTTAATTATTGTTTTGGGTTTGGCGGCCACAAAATATTGTAAAAGAAAAGCATATGTTTTGTGGCCACTTAAAAACACTAAAAAGCGGTGGAAAGAGAATTATTTTTTAACAAAAACACTCACAGAATAACCATGCATTTTTATAGGGCAACGTGTCTCTATAGACTATTTTCCTGAGATCCTAGCTTACAATTTAAAGAAAATAAAGAGTGTCTGAGCTATTTTCGAATATTTTTTTCGTTTGAAAAACCTATTGAAACCATAATGGATGTTGAATACATACGTAATTGTTCCCTTTAGTCAAGATTACAACCTAGCTTCTCACAACACTTCTGTTGGGTGTATTAATTTTTTTCTATGAGTGTCGGAACCTTCAATTTTAGTCAATCGATTCCGATTGACAGATTTTTTTAAAAAAAATTTTTCATGGCAATTTTATTTTACTTTCAGAGTTTTTGCCAGAAATCTGTTGAAAGGTAGTCGTTTTGTTGGAAATCTCTGACTTGGGGCTTGAATTGTGGCTTCACATCTAATATGCCAACACACTACCTACTAGCCTAAGGAAAATATTGATTATAACATGTCCTCTACAGTTTCTTTGGGTGGGAAAACGTAAAAAATTATAAAAACTTTAGTGCTTCCGTAGCATAATTCACCAAAATTTGACTGATGACATGAGTTATGTGGCCTTTGAAGACCTCTATGATTTGTGATTTATTCGCATAGCTCTAAGTCTTTAGAGAACGCCACAAAAATCTAACGAAGTCAAATCCCACGATCTCGGGATAACATGATCTCTCGGCCAGATAACATGATCTCCAACTGAGATGACCATGCCCCCAAATCGCTCGTGCAGAATTTACAATATAACATGAGCTTTGTGCCACCTAACTATGGTCTATTTAAACTACGTGTCTATGGCGGCCAAATCATTAAATATAGACGAAAAGAAATCGGACTTAGTTTGAAGGT
>QOCX01000282.1:0-21576 GCA_005959815.1 Sarcophaga bullata | reverse complement strand
GTGGTGGTCTTGTTCTGCAAAACACACTTAAGCACGCATAGCGGCCCGTTGTGACGAGAAATTGAACCGATTTGGAATGCATTGGATGCTCTTGATCTCACGTGGATTGGAATCATCCCTGATGCAACAAGTTTGTTTACTTAAGTCGCTTCTTAGACGTGAGGCCTTGGCTCAAAACCCAGGTCAGACATCCCCAACTAAACGAAAATTGAAAAAATATTTCTTTGGTGACTTCCTCTCAGCAGACATCTTTCAAAAACTCTCAGAGTAAAATAAAATTGTCGTTCAGAGTCAACTTTAAACTGTAGGTCCCACCACTCAGGTATGAAAACAATTTTATTTACTCTTAGAGAGACAGTTGCCGAAGAAATATTTTCAAAAATCTTTCGCTTTTTTGGAGATGTCTGACCTGTTGTTTGAACCATTGCCGCATATCTAATAAGCCAATACACTACCTACTAGACTACGACTGCACCAGTGTTATTATACGTTGCTTACATCAAAATTTTAATAACAAATCTTAGATTTAAAAGAAAAGAAATTAAAAATTTATCAGCAGCATTCAAAAATCTGCGAATAATCGGTAAAAAAAACGTTCTTAATCGCATGGATATACGAACGTCAATGAAGTTTTGAAAACTTCATTTATTTTGGCAGTTTTAATCCTTTACTTGGTCTATTATAAGCCGATTGAACATTAACACACACACACATTAAAAACAACTTTCAGATTTCTTTCCGTTCTTAGGTCTGCTTTAAGTTCTTATGCTTACTGCAGACGACAGTAATAACTCCTCTGCCAACAGTGTTGATTAAACAATAACATCAAACAACATCAGGAAGAGAATCCTTTTATGAATTTAACAACAGGATTTTAAACATTTAATCCTTCAAAGGATATTAAAGTAAAAATAAAACGATAGCAAGGTATAAGCAATTGGGGAAAAGGACTGATTAAAACCAGCACATACATATGCAAGCACCTTAACACCAGAAGCAGACCAACCAGCCAGTCGAAGTCAATGAGTAACTGAATTTCATTAATAAGAAGTAGCAGAGCAGAAGTGGAAGAAGAAGATGAAAAACTCTGAAAACGGTATTCCAACACAACACAACAACTCATATCATATCATTTTACATCTTTTACACTGGCTGCCCTATCTCAGTCTCAGTCTCTGTCTCTCTCTTTCTCTCTACGTTGATACATCATTGTTGCAAATGTGTTAATTGACCACATTTCGTACAATTCACAATGCCAATACCCATCATTGACAGTAATGGCAACAACAACAATAACATTTTTCATCATCATCAGACCAGTTCGAAGTTGGAATATTAAAAGAGAAATACAATCGAACATCCAACATCAGGATCAGTAAAACCGTCCATCACCAACATTATTATCATATCTCGACTTATTTATGGCTTGTAAACCTATAGCTGTTGCGAATGATTATGATGATGATAATAATGATAATAAGGTTTATGATGAGTCTCTGTTTAATATTGCGTGTACTTATGTGTATAGGGTGGGTCACAAAGGGGAATTAGTCGCTTTATATTGTAAATTCGATGACTCTGAACTAATGGGGCACTTAGTTGTTCATTATAACCCTTAAGTCAGAGTTACAATCTAATTTCTTACATCATTTATGTTGCGTGTTTTAATTTTACACAAGAGTGGGGGGACCCCTAGTTTAAAGTCGACTCCGAACGACAGATTTTCGACGAACTTTTCATGGAAATTTGATTCATTCTCCGAGTTTTTGCCAGAAATTTGCTGCTAGGCAGTTGCCGAAGAAATATTTGTTGCAGATTTCGTTTTGCTGGAGTTATCGGACCTAGGGCTTGAAACGTGGCATCACGTTTAATAAGCCAACACACTAGCTACTAGACTATGGCGACGGCTGTTAGCAGACCTTCAGTTTTTAAAATATTGTTTCCACCTTTTTAGGCAGAATTTTTCTTCTCGCAAATGGTATTACTGTGGTCTTGCACAAGATTATGCTAGTGGTCCATTTACAACCTCTAGACCATTTTGAATGATTTCACCAAATTTTACTTGGGCCAACTGAACTATATAAACAGCATATCGTTGACAGTCGATGGCAGCCTCATATAGTTTCATTAAGAGTTCATTCAGAACCATGCTCTACATTAGTGGTGAAATTATTTCATGAGCGTGAAATTCTGGTATGCCGACCACTATGATATCGTTTTCCGTGCTTATTTCCGCAGGTCATGGGTACAGGATCTTCGTCCATTTGAATGGCTCCCTTATTTTACTGCAGAGTTTGTGTGGTTAACATTCTTATTGTGAGGAAGTGAGAGTCCTGCTTACTCGCACGTAACTCTGATGGCCTCACGTCTAATAAGCCAGTGTAGTACCTACTAGACTACGAGGTCTTTGGATTCAAATCACGGCATAAAATTTGATGTGGAATCTTATCAAAACAGTTGAATATTAGACTGTTCCGATTACAACAATCCGTATACTGTAGTACTTGTATTACACGCAAGAATACTGGCTATTAGGTTGACGCTGTACGAATTCGGTATATCGAATCCATATATCGAATGATGATGTATGATTATTAAAAAGAAACCCATTCTTGTTGCACCCTTTAAACAATAATGACGCTGTTCGATGATGACCAATAGATTTCTGGATTCCGGTATATCGAATCCATATATCGAATGATGATGTATGATTATTAAAAAGAAACCCATTCTTGTTGCACCCTTTAAACAATAATGATGCTTTTCGATGATGACCAATAGATTTCTGGATTCCTGTATATCGAATCCAAATATCGAATGATGATGTATGATTATTAACAAGAAACCCATTCTTGTTGCACCCTTTAAACAATAATGATGCTTTTCGATGATGACCAATAGATTTCTGGATTCCGGTATATCGAATCCATATATCGAATGATGATGTATGATTATTAAAAAGAAACCCATTCTTGTTGCACCCTTTAAACAATAATGATGCTTTCCGATGATGACCAATAGATTTCTGTTGTTTGTTTCATTTATTTTCATTTTCATCAGCTTTATGCCAGTGTTTATAACACTTGGGGAGAGCCAAGGTAAGGTTGGCCAATGGTGGTGTACAGGATTGGCAACAGGGGTCTCTATTTGTAATAGATGATGATTTTTTTTGGGTGATTCGTATATTCGTATCATCTACACATGATTGAACAATTTCGTATGCTGATGTTGTTTTATGTATTTACACTCATTTATCTACTTGTGTTGTTACAGGCAGTCAGTAACAGCTTAACAGCATAGCACAGGACGACATAGTATAGGGGCTACTACCACCTCCGGATGTTAGCATACATACATGAATACATACATACATACACACATACATACGTACGTATAAATGTTGATATTTTTGTTTTTGCTGTTTCTGGTTATTTCAACTTCACATTGATTTTTGTTGTTGTTTTTTTGGCTCGTTTTTCTCGTTTTTTTCACCCTGGTGTGAGGGCGTAAATCCTTGCAAACTCAATTAGAAATTCTATTTTTGGCTTTTAACATACGTTTTTCAATATCAATTATCGATGCGATTCAATTCGTTATCTTTTCCTCTCTGTGTGTTCTGTTCTGTTTTCTGTTTTCTGTTGCTGGTGTCACTTGGTATTTGGCAACTTTTGCCATTCCCATTGTATCCAGTTGCACCATAACTCCTCATATATTTTATTTTGTTTTTGTTTGGTTTATTGTGTACGCTTTAATGCTTTTTTTTTCGTTGATTTTTGTTTTTGTTGTATGATTTTTTTAATCCGTCATTGTAACAAAGATCACACAGACAGTGGGAAAAAAATCATCATCATCATCATCATCACTGGCAGTTATAGAAGGGATTTTCTAGATGGATTGTTAGCTGCACATAAAAAACAAAAATAAAAGAAAAATTCGTAAAATGAGTTAATTGGTAGCAAAATTATTAAAAAAAAAGAGAGAAATTTAAATTGAATTCATTAAAGAGAGAGAAATTTTAACACCCCAACATAAGACAGACATTAAATGACAATTAGAAACTCTAATAGGAGCCCAGGCATCCTGGTTAAGTTACCGAAAAGTATCGACTGCTTGACATCTAATACAGCGTATTAATTACTTAATTGGTCATTACAACCCTTTAGTCAGGCTTACGACCTAGCATCTCATACTACATTCATCCTGTGTGTGTTAATTGTAACCATAAGTGGCAGCACCTACAGCTTAATATCGACTCCGAATGACCGATTTTTTGACGAACTTATCATGGCAATCATATTTACTCTCAGACTTTTTGCCAGAAGACTGCTGAGAGTAAAGTTGCCGAAAGGGATACTTTTTTTCATATTTCGTTGCGCTCGAGATGTCTGAGCTAAGTGTTGCAACACGTTCTCTTATCTCATAAGCCATTACACTAACTACTAGACTACGACCACTTCGAATGCAACATATTAGCAGCCATAATACGGCTTCAAAGTAAAATTTAGAAAAGTCTACTATAGGAATAGGCCTTGCGAGCCAGCACTCTACCCATTATCTTAGAACAGTCTCAAGAATCCCATAGTCTTCTGTACTTACTGGGCGTAGGTTTGAAGGTAGTCCTTGATTCTATTAAACGAATTGCCATATGGGAAGCTTTGAGAAGAAAAGGAGCACCACAGAAAATAATTCCAGCCCTCAGAGCTCTCAGCTATCAAAAAAATATCAACCACTTCGCACAAACTTACTTATCTACTTACTTAATTGCCCATTAATAAGCCGATTAAGATATCCTTCCAGGCGCCTCTGCTATTTGCTCGCCTTCACCAGATGCTCACGCCAATTGATTACAGGGACTCCTCGATTTTGTCCTTCCAACGCAAATAAGGTCATTCTCCGGTCGCCGGCCTCCGCAAATCCCCGCATGAAATACCCGTCTCGCTGAAGCATCCTTCTCCATTCGAACGACATTACCGACCTAGCGCAGCCGCTGGATGTTAATACGCTGCACAACGTCCATGTCGTGAAGGAGTTCACACAAACTCTGCCATTCAAAAGAGTAAAGATCCTATACACACTGCCTCGCTGGGTACAATAATGACCGACATAATCTGAATTTTACCCATATGAGGAGGGTGTTCTTTAAGTACTAATGTAGAGCATGATTGTGTGTGAATTCTTAACGAAACTAGTTGAGGTGATCATCGGCTGGCAATAGTTTATAGATTCAGATGTCTAAAGGAAAACTTGGAGAGATCATTCTAAGTGGTCTAGAGGTTGTAAGTTGACCACTTACATAGTGGTTTTATAAATAACCTCGGGCAAGACCACAGTAATACCATTTACGAGAAGAAGAATTCTAAAAGTATAGTAATAGATGTTACCGTAGTCTAGTAGTTAGTATGTTGGCTTATCAGTCGAGATGTCAAAGTTCAAATCCCAGGTCAGACATTTCGATCGAAACGAATATTTCTTCGGCGACTGACTTTCAGCAGATTGCTGGTAAAAACTGTGCGAAAAAAAAAATAAAATTGCCATGAACAGTTTCTTAAAATTCTGCAGGCCTGAGTCGACTACAAACTGTAGGTCCCTTCGCTGGTGTATAAAATTGAGATACACAACATAAGTGGTGTGTGAAGCTAGGTTGAGTTTTTTCCGTGAGCATGAAAAAATGCTCTTGTACGTTCTAAGCGAAAATCTGTGGTATTGAAGAGACGGACAATCAACTGTCATTCGAGTTCTCGAGGTTAATGCGAAAATGATTTATGGATTGTGTTGAAATAAGGTTACCCTCTGCTGGATAATAGGTTATAGGGGTAAACGTGGTAATGAACAGTTAGTGGAGTGGAAAAAACATATTTGTTTAGTGGAAAGAGCATTTGAATGGGCAAACTAAGTGAATTTTTTCAAACTACATTTGCTGGGTATTTACAAAGGGAATGCGTTCATGCATAAGACTGTCTAGAAATAACCTGAGATTAGTACCGTCCTTTTGATAGTGCTCGCAAAACTCCAAGAATGGTCATCGTCTCGAACTCAATATGGAGGTTCTGTGATGATGAGAATGAGACATCAAAATACACACAAATCAGTTGTTGAGCTTTGAATTGTCTTTATTGGCATCGGGCAATATCTTGAGGATTGTCCTAATAATGGCTTTGGATGAGTCACTTTCAAGATACCCTATGTAGATTGAGGGTGTAACAGTACAGTGGCATCTCTACACAACGACAATAATAATAACAATACCGGGTACCCATCTGGTTCTTCGGTTTTGTACGGCTTGAGTGGTAACACATTGTAAATATTAAACGTGACTCATCAAACCAAATTCTTATATCCATGAACCTCTTACTCTGCTTAATAACTCTTTCAATTTATATAGAGGCTCGTCAGTAATAACCATTTTCTAATTACGCCACGCAACTAAAATATTCCAACACTTTACGTGCAACCGCCAACAGTTACTAGCATTAGACTGAAAAACAATTTGAAAAATTAGCAATTCTTTGTGTAGCAATATGGCGAGAATATTGTATTGCATTGCATCCAACAAAACAGAAACAAAAACAAAAAGAAATAACCGCCATTACCATTAACAACAGATCTGATTATCATCACGCTGCTGTTGTCATCAATTCTACTGATTAATATGCGTAACACGATGGCATTATTATTGACGAAATGCCATAAACACTGGCAAGCAAGCCAGGCATTCAAAGCAGGGCCATTGCAACAATAACCACAGCTACACAGAGGTTTATGTGTTGCAATGTTTGAATATAAAATAAAAGAGAAAAAACTCCCAGCTCTGGTATGCCTAAAATGAAATGGCAAGTGAATTTGAAAGTAACAAAACTTCTGTGGCAAACTCAAACGTTTATTTAATGCAAAAAGGATTTCTTTTGTTTTACAAACAAAAAAAAAAAAATTTTGTGTGGCTAAGCATCGTTTTGATTTGATGAATAAAAACGTTTACTAATGAGCCTTAGAGAGCAGTAGAGATTTATTAATGAAGGAAGCCTTTTATAATGCAGTTTTAAAAGAAAGAAAAAAATTGTTTTTGGTTGCAACATATCATTGCCTACCACTGCTGCCACTGCCGTTAATATTATTAACAAATGCAATCACGTTTTAAAACCATACGATATTCTGTGCATTGTTTACTGGATTCACAGATTTTTTTTTCCTCTGTAATGTCCTGCTGCAAATTGAATTGATGCCGTTTGATTTTTGTACGAGCATCAGTCTTTTTTTTTGTGTTTTTTTGTTGTTGCTTTAATGCACTTTTTTTTGGTAATAATGCGTGTGCTGACTTTCAGCATTTAATTTGGGGTTTTTGCTGTGAAAACAAACAAAAAAAAAAAAAAGGAGAAACTCTGCCCAGCTAAAAACAATGTATTCGAGGCGTATTGTCCAATTGTGGTTGCGATTTGTGGCAGAAATACTCAATTTTGTTTAAAACAATAGTCATGGCGGTAAAAAAAAGTGTATAATGGAGGGACAATTGTACGTATGTATTTAATAGTACTACGGATCTCGTTTCGTTTAATTTGGAACAGTGGGGCAAGATATTAAAAAAATTCCTAAAAATACTAACAAAAATTCCTCGCAGAAGTTCGTCACATCGAATTATAGGTTACGTTGGATAGCAATTCCTGCCAAATTACTTACATGGAGTCGTGGTAGGGCAGTAGATAGTACTAGATGAGGTCCTGTGGATCAAACCCCAGCTCAGGCATCTCAAACAAAACGAAACATAAAAAAAAAATAATTTCTTTGCAACCTCCTCTCTGAGAGTACATAGAATGGCGATGAAGAGCTTCTTAAATCTATAATTTGTTGTCAATTTTAAACTGTAGGTTCCACCACTCAAGGATGAAACTAACGCTCTGCAATTGCCTTGACATGGCCGTTTAAACCCTGAAATCTTGGGAATTATTCTCGACTATCTTACCCTTAACCAGGCGATTGATGTTATTATTCAGAAACACTTAATAATACAAGGGAATAAGAGGGTGGATAAGCTTTCCACAGCTGGTATCATCTTTCGGCTTCCATCAGATATGGAAAGAGGATGGATGAGCCTATGTTCTCTTGCAAATTCCTACTTGCAATATTGTGCGGTCAAATGTCGATGACCGGCTATGAGCATGGGTTCACTGATAAGTATTAATGGGGGTGAGTACCGGACGTTGTCTTAAAGGAAGACACACAAAAAGTTTTGGTGCAAGAGGAGAGTAGAGAAAATTTTCTGTGTTTAGGTCCTGCTCACACGAACAGGTGCCTGGTGGCACCTCCTTTAACAGTGATATCAGTGTGGATCAAGCGTAGAATTACTCTTCCAATGGCTATCGATCTGTCTTGAGAGTTGAAACTAATGCTCCTCAAGTAGCATATTCCCCCCGAGGTGGACTATGACATGCAAGCATGATCAGTATTACATACTGATGAGAAAATTTCCACGCAAGATCTTCGGTCTACGGCGAGTTGGAGATGATTTTCCCATATAAACAAACAGTTGGCTGAAGTAGGTTCTCAACGAACGTACGTTGCTTAGCGTCCTAACAGCTAGAGTGCGATCGGCCTTAATTTCTTAGAATTTCTCCAGGCATGATTTAAATCTGTAACATCGTGAAACTATTGAAATATCTGCGAGATGGCAACCAATTGTGCAATTGTAATTGTATGATGGAATACGTATTGTATTACAAAAGCATTATAGGACCACAGTAAGCTATGCTCTTCGAGGTGACTAATCTAATCTGTTCTTTAAAATAAACATGGTACCTGATTGTGGAATAATTTTTTGCTTTGATTGTATTTGAGATGGCAAAGAGGTAAATATTTCTCTCAAACCAAATGGGTTTGATGAAATCAATCTGAAATCCGAAACATGGTTCAGTATGAGACCAACATGTAGCTGCCAACATGTAGCTGCCAACATGTAGCTGCCAACATGTAACTGCCAACATGTAGCTGGCAACATGTAGCTGCCAACATGTAGCTACCAAGATGTAGCTGCCAACATGTAGCTGCCAACATGTAGCTGCCAACATGTAGCTGCCAACATGTAGCTGCCAACATGTAGCTGCCAACATGTAGCTGCCAACATGTAGCTGGCAACATGTAGCTGCCAACATGTAGCTGACAACATGTAACTGCCAGCATGTAGCTTCCAACACGTAGCTGCCAACAAGTAACTGCCAACACGTAGCTGCCAACAGGTAGCTGCCAACATGTAGCTGGCAACATGTAGCTGGCAACATGTAACTGCCAATATGTAGCTGCCAACATGTAGCTGCCAACACGTAGCTGCCAACACGTAACTGCCAACACGTAGCTGCCAACATATAGCTACCAACATGTAGCTGCCAACTTGTAGCTGCCAACATGTAGCTGAGCCATACATTATGCTATTCAAGAATAACCTAAGGTTGGTAACCGGTCTCTTGACAGGGCGCTGTAGACTCGAGGTACACTTATTCAGAATGGTGGTCCAACATGTGGATTCTGTGACTATGGGACTGAGTAATCGGAGCTCATTATTCGAACCTGTGAGGAAACAACTGTGCACACACTGGCAGCTGGAAATGACATTGTTGCTGCAAAAGCAGCATTCTGTCAGAGCAAAAGGCTTGGAGAGAGTTGCAATAACAAGGCACCTCTTCACAACAAAACTGAATATTATCAGAGATGCTAAAAGACAGTTTTCAGATAAGAATTTGTGTGTGGTTTTTGCCTATATTTACCTTCACCTTTTATATCACAATCCAGCACTTGCTTCAGTAAGCTGACACTCTTTAAAGAATGCTTTTTCCAATCCGGCATTGCATTGAAATGTTTTTATTAATCCTTGCTTGTTACACTTTCCTAGCTATTGGTTTCAAAATTATTTTTTGTTTCCAAAATCATGTTTCCCTGTGCCACTGTACCATTTATATGCAACAGCACGTCTCCCAAAATCCTGAATTTAAACAAAAAAAAAAAAAAAAAAAGCAAAAACCTTTTACTTCCCTTTACAAAATGTTGAATTGTGCGAAATAAGCCGATTTGCAACATGAATTGCATACAAAATAAATTCAAAATTATTTTGCGTGTAAAAGTAGTCAAAAACAACAAAAAAACAACAAAAAATTAAAATAATTTCTTAAATTCTAATTAAATTGATGATTTAAGTAATTTCAACCAAAAAGGGTAAAAAAACATTATTATTACAACAACACATACCTACAAATAAAATTTTAAGCAAATAAATTAATTTAAAATTCGATCACAAATTTAAATGAATTTTTCCAACGGGGGCCTATTTACTGGCTTTTTGGCAAAAAAAAAGTTTAAAGTTTTTACATTTTTCATTACGTTCATCAATAGAAATCTTCTCTGCGAGATACGTTTTCAATAACATAAACCATCAGGGTCTGCACAGCTAGGGGCAACCACAAAGCGGTGTCCTTTCACCCCTAATGTAAAGCTTGATTGTGAATAAACTACTCACAAAGCAATCGTAAGTGGGCACTGACTGCCAAAGACATACAGATGATATAGGTTTCAGGGCTAGAGGCAAATTTGAAGAGTCCCCTGCAACATCATTCCAAAAGGTCTTGGGAGTGTAAGCCATTGATGCTCGATAGAGGACCTAGGACTAAACCTGGGCATAATCACAAGAGTAACATTTTTAAAAAGAAGATAACTTCCTAAATAGAACAACATTCATCTCCTGGCTGAGATAATATCACAGAAAACTAGAGTTTAAGCACTTAGGAAGCACACTGAAAAGCTAATTGCTATGAAGGGCTCATATTGGTAGCATCTCAGGAAGGGCCAGACATGCCATAATGGCATGTAGTAAGCTTGCAATGAAATCTGAGGAATTATTTACAAGATATATACCACGACAGTAGTAGTCACCATAGCCTAGTAGGTAGTGTGCTGCTTCAAACCCCAGATAGGTTAGACATCTGAAAAAATATTTCTTCGGTGACTTCCTCTCAGTAAATTTCTGGCAAAAAGTCTGAGAGTAAATAGTAGTCGTTGTGAAAGAGTTTCTTAAGGATCAGTCACTCGGAGTCGACTTTAAACTGAAGGTTCTGCCATTCCTATATAAAATTAATACACACAACATTAATGCTATGAGAGGTTAGGTTGTAGTCCTGACTAAAGGGTTGTAATAACCAATTATGTATGTATGTATGTGTGTAAATATATATCACTATGGTCCGAACAAATTCAGCAAATTTAAAAACAGCTTAAATGGGTTCGAATAAGGTTCACAGACTAATGGCTTTGTTGGCTATTGGTTAGATTTGATTCCGTTGCACATGGTAATGAATACCAAAGCTTTGGAGTGTATGATTAGATAGCTGGGAGACACGTCTAACTTGAATTTGTGACCTAAGTAGTCAATTATCAGCTGACAGCTTCCTCCTTAACAATGCATTGAACAGAGTTAGTAGATGCTTTACAACGAGAGTGAAATAATTTGGCACCGGCATTCTCTTTTAAATGGGGGACTATTTTATGCTATACTTGTACTGATGGCTTAAGAACGGATCTTTCAACAGAAGCAGGAGTTTTCTATCTCAGAAAGAAGTATTCGCAGACCATGGAGAAGTATGCGGGCCTGTGTTATAGAAAGATGCGTTGAATTCAACTTGGATAGGAAATATAAAAAGCAGATCATTGTGATACTATTTGACAGACTGACCACCATTTAAGCATTCGGCTCAAACGACATAAAATTCAAGATTGTAAGGGAATATGTTGGAGAAGACGAATCGGGTAGACAAAGAAAATGTTGTTTCTCTCTGCTGGACACCAGCTTATGATGAAATTCTTGGTAATAAGCAAGCAGGAGAGATGTTTTCATGTTTTTAATAGAGCGCCAACACTTCTGTGAAGTGGATGTAAATATTTGGAAGGATACTCCAAATATAAAGCAGATAAAGATAAGCAAAGGCTATTCTCAAACTAAGTGCTGACGAGGAAGCTTTCATGCTTTAAATGTGGCCAGAACCCATCCGGAAAATGCGAGCGAATATTTGGTAAGCTATGTACAACGAAAAGGGATGATAGAGAGATGTGAAGACTCTTCTCAAACCAAGTGGATTTAAGGCAATTGAAACTGTTGTTGGGAAACTACAATAAGAAGAGATCTGCATCAGACTTAAGATAATGGAAAGTTTTGTTAGGCAACTACAATAAAAGAACATTTGACTCAGGCATTAGTCTATCCAAGAACAACCTTCGGTTTGTAATCTGATTTTTGCTGGGGCATTGTAGACTGACTCATGGGTACATTTATTCAAAACGGAGTTTGCCTCTAGCTCTACATGTAGACTCTATGATGATGAGAATGAATTATTGCAGCACACTTTTGGAAACTGTGGGGCATTAATGCATGCCAGGAAGAAACATAGCAATATGGAAGGCAGGGACTTGTTATTGATACCGAGTAGCATGCAGAAATTTAACTGGACCTTAGGCATGAAGGAGATATTGTAGGGATATTCAATAAAATCTGTGAGTGAATACAATACATCGAACGATGGCAAAGCTAAGGCAGCTCTCTACAACAAACGGAATGAAAGAACATACAATTTGAAGTATTCAGGATGTTTGAATGAATTGAAGTCGAAAAACAATTTTCCAAATTATTTTTATTTTAAATAAATAAACACTATCAAGAGGGTAAATATTTAAGAAAAGAAGAATTTTTCAAATTTCCCCAGGAATTAAGTCTGTTTACAGTCTTCTTCGATTTTAGTCTTCCTGCCTCTGCCTCTGTTTTTATTTAAATGGGCAGGCATGTGGTCTTTGTAAATCAGCAACCAAACAGGGATTAACATTTTATCTCAAGAACAAGAAATATTTTTAAAATATTCTACGATAAATTCCATCTCAAATAAATAAAAACCTCCGAACTGAAAATAACTCACAATGTAAACAAACACCAAAAGAGTATACAAAAACAAATTGTGACAATTACATACAATCGAATGAATGGTATGCCAGAGGGAATGAATGAATGAAAGAGAAAGCAGGAAAATGTCAATTGATATGAAACAGAAATGTGCAATACAAAATCAATTGTTTACAAACCACGTAGACAAACAGACAATGCAACAAGAAATCAATAAATAAACAAAACTACACACACACACACAATAAATGTCATTTCACACCATGTGAGTGATTATTTGAAATGCTGATACCCAAAGCAATTCATTACCCATAATCCATAAGCAACAACAAACAGCGAAAATATTGTGTGTGTGTGTGAAATAAACACATACACTCGGGTAAACATGTCGGCATAAGAATTTCCACCTTCACGTACAAAATATAATGCAAGCAAGACCCTAACCTAGACATCCATCGATCTACTGGCATAGACTAACGATAACGTCTAAAATCACCCACCAATGTCGCCAAGACGCTTCCATATGCATCGGTATGGCAATCGGTTTGTGGTTGTACAAATACTGCAGCATGTTACAGTTCAAGTGTGTGCGTAGAAAATAAAAATGAAAATAAACTGCCTAACGATACCATTCGATACATTAGCAGTCGAAATAAAGTTTGGTTTGCGTCTCCGTTTGCATACTCAAAGACGCCACCCAGGCAAAGAGAGTGAGACAAACGTTAATGCCTTAAATAAATCCTTTAACACATTATCTGTGAATAATATTTTTGAGGAATAAAATACCTAGAGTACTAGATTTCTCAAAAAAATCTGTCGTTCGCAGTCGACTTTTAAACTGTAGGTACCGCCAATCAAGTATGAAATTAGAACACACAACATAAATGGTGTAAGAAACTAGGTTGTAGTCCTGACTATAGGGTTGTAACCTCTGTTATCCAGTCTCGTGACCTCTGTTATCCAGCCAGGAACTTTCAGCCTCTTTATTTATTTATTTCTTCTCTCGCTCAGGTTCCAATAACTTGTTCGGTTGATTCATTTTCATCGTCACAAAATCTACATGTTAAGCTCGGGTTAACCTCCATTCTGAATAAGTGTACCCTGAGTTTACAGAGCCCTGTCAAGAGAAAGGTTACCAACCTCAGATTAGTCTAATGCATTACCCATATTTCCTCTTATTGAGGCTGCCTAAGAAAAATTTTGTCTGTCTAAAGTCCACTTGATTTGAGAAGGTTTTGTCTCTTTTAAATGCCTTTTCCGCTAAGCAAAGTTTTCTAAAAATCCGGTACAACAGAAGGGTTCTAATTACATTAAGAACGTGGAGGCTACCTTTCTCACAAGCTTATCTCTACTTGCTCTTTGCTGACAATTCCGACATGACCTGGAATCCAGCAGAGAGAAGCCAATTAAGCTTTTCTAGAGATTTCCATACTGTCTTTGATTTAAGCTCATAAGAATCGCAAGCTCGAATGCCAGAAAGTCCATCTGCTTGCGCCCACATCAGTTGGAATCCAGCAGAGAGAAGCCGATTAAGTTTTTCCAGAGAGTTCCATACTGTCTTTGATTTAATCTCATAAGAATCGCAAGCTCGAATGCTAGATAGTCCATCTGCTTGCGCCCACATGAGTTGGAATCCAGCAGAGAGAAGTCGCATAAGTTTTTCCAGAGAGTTCCATACTGTCTTTGATTAAATCTCATAAGAATCACAAGCTCTAATGCCAGATAGTCCATCTGCTTGCGCCCACATGAGTTGAAATCCAGCAGAGAGAAGTCGCATAAGTTTTTCCAGAGAGTTCCATACTGTCTTTGATTTGATCTCATAAGAATCGCAAGCTCTAATGCCAGATAGTCCATCTGCTTGCGCCCACATGAGTTGGAATCAAGCAGAGAGAAGTCGCATAAGTTTTTCCAGAGTGTTCCATACTGTCTTTGATTTAAGCTCATAAGAGTTGCGTGCTCGAATGCTAGATAGTCCATCTGCTGGCTCAAACATGAGCTGGAGACTAGCAGAGAGTAGCCGACTAAAGTTTTCCAGATAGTCCCGTACTATCTTCGGTTTAAACTCATAAGAATACATGCTTGAATGCCGGATAGTCCATCTACTTGCTCCTCCACGAGATGGAAACCAGCAAAGAGTAGCCTACTAAGTCCCATACTATCTTCGATTTAGCCTCGTAAGATTTGCGTACTCGAATTGTGACCACACTGTCAGATAATACTGCTACGTCCTGTCTATCACACCATGCGTTTGAAAGCTATTTCTATTGTAACACAAATTATCCACATTGGTTCGATGGCAACAGAAATGATGGAGTGACAGCACCTCCTGAAAAAAACAGTCCTTAAACGAAATAATTGCACAGCTGGAGACACATGATGTCTTCTAAAATGGCAGCTGAGATGGGAGAAGAGTTTTAATGAACGATGGGCCTACAAACTAAATTTATAACTCAACTAAGGCCACATGTTTGGACACGATATCTCAATAAAATGCTTAAATTTCCCAAATTACCACGAAACTACCGAACATGTTCGATTAGAATGCCCCAGTTTTGTTGAACAACGAATGGAAATGGAATCCATAATCCATTAGATTCTTATGCTGCACAATGCAAAGGAAGGTGGTTGTGCATTGGAAGGTGGTTGTGGAATTTTCATTAAAACTGCTAATGAAGCTCTACAAATGTGAGAAGGAGTTACGTACTCCAGGGTGTAGCCCTTAAGCTGACCAATTTTTTTTCCCTAGTTTGGTGGAATTCGTTTGGTATAGGGACTGCGCTTACCAGTGGCATCTTAACGAGCCGCTATGCCTGCTCAAGTACTATTTGGTAATACAAACTACCACTTCGACCTAACCTAACTTATGTGCTGCAATTCAACGGAGTGTAGTGCTGATAGTGATGGTGGCTAGGAATGATAAAATTTTGGGGTACTTTAGGAGACGGAAGTTTACTGAAAGCCAGAGATTTAGTTATCTATGCTAACTAGTATGTGTAGGACACTTCTGTGTTCCAAAAAACCAGTTTGTGATAGAAAAACAATTCTGCACAGGAAAATATGCTGCTTCGCAAAGGAATTGCACTACAGTAGGGTATCCCAACAAATTTTCAATAACCAACAATCATCACCTTCTTTTAGAAACTCTTTTCCTGTATTTTTTTAACCTTCTCTTCGTCCCTTCTCTAGTATACCATAAAGCGACATTAAGTTATCTGTCTTCCTCTAAGTACGAGGCCCTTTCCTTATCTGTTTGCCTGTTTTGTGTTCTTGGCATTTAATTTCTCTGTTGCCAACGATGTTACGGTCGCTGAGAAGGTGTTTATTTAATAAATATTGTGTTTCGTTTTTATTTATTCATAAATCGATATGATAAATACAAATTTTTATCATTAAATTAACAAGAAATTTTTATTTGTTTTTAATGACGATGATGAACAAGCACAACAAATTGAAAGATATCAACGATATCCGCTGTTTGGCTGTTTGTTTTCAATATCTTGTTATCATACCATAAGAGAGAGAGAGAGAGAGAGAGAGAGAGACTCTGGGATTGTTTGGATTTGTTTGTACTTAAAAGGGATTAAATTTCTGGTTGTTCTCCTTCACAGATAAAATTTATTTTTTTGGGAATTGACTCAATGACGCCTAAAGCAACAGCTGAAATGCATTCCAATGCTTATGGTGGTGCAACACCAGTGGTGTTCGTGGTGTGAGAAAATAATGTGTGTGTTACAAATTAGTTTTTAATCCCTTTAAGGCGAGCAATAAAAATATTATTTGTTGAGGCATAATTTTGTGAATTCTTTAGGTGAGAATGAATAAAGTATTCATAGATTTGCTTGGTTCCATTGGAGGGTTAATGTGTAGTAAGCAAAAAGTGTTAATCGATTTTGGAAATAGTGTTCCCTAGTATTTGTCTTATTGAGATCGAACGATTTCATAGGTTTTTTAAGCAATTTCCTAATTAAAGTGCCAACTGTCATAGAAATTTTTCTTTGTTTGACACACCAATTGATGCCATTATCTGTGGAATATAACATCGTTTCAATGCCCCCTAATGTTTCTTTAGGTAGAGCACATCCGAAATAAAGAATTTTCCATAACTCTCGCTTATTTGCATGTATTTGCGACTTAAGAAAACTTTACAAAACAGTATAACGAGGTTCCATTACACGACTCCAGCGCCTAGTTCACATCTTCTCCAAGTAAGATGGCTATACCCTCAAATCGCTCGACATCCCACAACCGCATTCTATGTCGTTGGTCCGTATATCATCCAGTTCAGGTCAATAGAAGTTATGAATCTTCGACCTATAGTAGTCGACATTAACAGTAATGGCTGGATTAGCATCACTCTCAAAGAAACATGGATCCATAAGTCATCAGTCCAAAACTGACAACAAGCCGTGTATTTTTCGGCACTGTAAGGTGGATCTACGGACAGTTACTCATGTGAAATGCACCGGCTTGATTGCCTGAGAAAAACTGTTACTGAAACTTAAAACGCTCAATAACATAATCAAAGGAATCGGTGCGAAAAGTAGAGGAAATAGAGGAAAGGCGAAAGAGCAGCCATATTATGTGGCATTTGACGCTCTTAGATCTCATATTGATTGGTATCGTCCCGAATTCGAGAATTTTACTTGTTGACGTACTCATTCTTACAGGCATGACTTTAAACGCGGAAGATGATTTTTTTTTAAGGTCACCTACCAACTACTATGAAGCCCATTTAGTGTACACACGTAATTTTCTATAGTCCATGTCTGATGATTCGGCAAAACAGTCTTAACAAAAGACAACTAATTTGGCAGTAAATAGCTTCAAAGAAAATGGTCATTATCTTATAGAGTAAAGCCTTTAATTTTACTCCCGAAAGAGTTCAGCTAGTTAGCACAACGTAATATTCATATTTCTAAGGGCTAGTAAAATTAACTATCTATGCAGAAGAGCGTTACATGTTCTGAAAATAGCACACAATTGGACACGACTGCAATATAACCTAGAAGTATGGTGACATGCACATATTTACCGACAGTAAAACGGCCATTAGACCGCTACAGAGAGAGTACCACACATAAAAGTTTTTCTAAGTATGCTGATAGTAACTGGTTCAACGGTTATACTCATCTGCGTTCCTGAATACGTGGGACATCGTAGGTAACAACAAAGCTAATGCCCTTGCTAAAGCACGTATTACGGCATATTTAATTGGATTCTTACATGAAATAGGTCTTCCTCTGCAGAGAGGCAAGCAAATGATTTAACAAAAACTCCATTCATTGGCGACGATAAGATGGGATAATGAACCCATTTGTAGAAACACATTTGGCCCTACATGGATAAATATAGGAGAGAACTTGCATTAAATCTGTTAAGATTCCATCTATGGAATCTCTTTGTAGTTATAACACGAGCTGACCTCTGTGTGTTCATACCAAAAGACTGGGAATAGCTCGCAACGACTTTTACAGAAGCTGAAACAATGAAGAAAGAAGAAAAGACTACTGAAGCTCTTCTCTGCCATTGTCCGGCACTTGGGAATCTAAAAAGTAGAATTCTTGAACACCCAAGAAAACTGGGAATAGCTTATAACGAGTTCTACAGATGCTGCAAAGACGAGTAAGTAACAACTTTTCTGTCAGAGTTCGCAGCTTGGGAATCTAATAAGAAGAACTTTGGGACACTCTGAATTTTGTGACACTAACTTTTTAAATATACAACCACCTCATAAAATAAACGGCATGTTTGGGAGAAGCCAACCAGAGTCTATAATTATATGATAGAATAGCTAATATAGTGCAACAAAGAAGCCTTATAGGACCCAAGTAAGCTTTGAGGACCCATTAGGGCGGCTGCAAATTTATTCTTAGGCAGCTTCCTTGAAGTGAAGCTTAATGTGTGCTTATTTGGATCAATAACACAGCTCTGGTATGATTCTGATAAAAAGAATTGCCCGGATATGAGTGCGCTAAGGCCTGGTATAATAATGAATTCCGGATAGGTATCAATGCAATGGAATACCTTTTTATGTCATTGCCAGGAGCCTTTTCTTTGCCAGACATAACTCATATCAACAAAATCGACTGAAAAAAATTAAAAACATTCATGTTGATAGAAAGACTTGAGACTTGACTATGATTAGACTTCTTGGCTTCTAACTTCCTTAACCCTAAAATGTACTCTTAAAATAGAATCTTAAACAATACATTTCAGGTATCTGATTATCTGGCCATTCAATGGCACCAATTGGTTTGCATGCCGACACCGTATGATTAAAAGAAATCCGGGAATTATCAAAACAAAATACAAGGAAACGATCTGAAGTTTTCAATACTGAAAGAAATATTTATTTTTTTTTTTTTTTTAATTATTTTTATAACTTTTTATCTATTTCTACTTGAATTTATATTCTTATTGAAAAGAATTCGTTCATAATTCTTTATTTTCTTGATTTCATATTGCAATTAAAAATATTTCCTTACTTTAATGGAAAAATTCTTTTTTTGCTTTTGTTTTGCATGCATTACGAGTAAAAACGACAATTTAACCTAAAAACTTATATTTTTTTTTATCACAAAAAGCAACAACTAAAATAGCAACAAAAACAAAAACAAAAACAATAAAAAAGTAAAATAATAATAAAACTATCTTTTTAATTAGCAGCATCATTTGTTTCATTTAATTCACACAAAAAATTTCTAATTTTATTTTGTTTTATTAGAATTTCATTTGATGACATATGCCTGCTGCTTGCATGCTTGCCTGCCAGCCTGCCAGCCTGCCTGCATTCATAAAGATTAGAAACAAGATTCTCTTCTCTTCATTACAATATTTTCCTTGCAAGTAAATAAAATTTTGAAATTCTGTCTTTCATTTACACTCAGTATTTGTCAGTCAGTCACTGTCTTCCTCTCTGACTCAATTAGTTTTTTTATCTCTCATTCAGAATTTCATTTGCTTTCACCCTACGTCTCTACTCTTTTTTTTTTTTTTTTTTTTTTTGTAAAAGTTTTGTCAAAACAAATTTTTGTCATCTGAGAGGAGTAAAATAAGAAGAGAAACAGAATTCAAAAAGGTTCTGATAAATATGCTTCGAAACATTTATGAAATGCCGTTATGATGCATTTCTAAATAAAAGGGAAGATTTGTTTTTTTTGTTATTATTAAAATTATCAATTGTTTTTAAATATGCCTTCAAAAATTCATAATTTTATTAGGGCGGTACTTGCTTAGCTAGTGGTTGTCAGTTTCCTCGAAGATCATAATTTACTTGGATCCAATAAGATAACGTTTTTGCAAAGAGTGACTGTTACTCCATTGACAATACATACATAATTGGCCATTACAACCCTTCAGTCAGGATTACGGCCTAGCTTCTCACACCACTTATGTTGTGTGTGCTAATTTTATACATGAGTGGCGGGACCTACAGTTTAAAGTCGGCTCCGAACGACAGATTTTTTGAGAAACTTTTCATGGCAATTTTATTTACTCTCAGAGTTTTTGCCAGAAATCTGCTGAGGGGAAGTCGCCGAAGAAATATTTTTTTCATATTTCGTTTTTGATGTCTGACCGGGGATTCGAACCCTGGCCTTTCGTCTAATAAGCCAACAAACTACCTACTAGACTACGGCGACTTCTCCATTGACAATATTGATGGTAAATTGAATGACTTTGTATCTTCTTAGCAGTAGGGACCAGTAGGACTAAGTCTGACGCGATTAAGCTCCAGTTCATATACATCGCACCTTTTCGATAGTAAACTGAGCATAGGTTCTAGAATTTCTGAATTTAATTTCGGATCTTTACTTACTAGTTTCTATTGCAATGTTGTCTGTATATGTTCCAGCACACTAGTTAATTGGAGAAATCAACAACACTTGTTGCTGCCGAAATTACTTCTGACGACTGAACGGTATAACCAACAATGCTCAAACTTGAAATGTTTGTACTCGTTGGCATGCTTGCTTTACTCACTTTACTTACTTTACTTACTTTACTTACTTTACTTACTTTACTTACTTTACTTACTTTACTTACTTTACTACTTTACTTACCTTTACTTACTTTACTTACTTACTTACTTTACTTACTTTATTACTTTACTTCACTTTACTTACTTACTTACTTACTACTTTTACTTACTTTACTTACTTTACTTACTTACTTACTTTACTTACTTTACGTTTACTTTACTTACATATTACTTACTTACCTTACTTTCTTACTTTACTACCTTTACTTACTTTACTTACTTTTACTTACTTACTTACTTACTACTTTACTTACTTTACTTACTTTACTTACTTTACTTACTACTTCTTTACTTACTTATTTACTTTACTACTTTACTTACTTTACTTACTTTACTTTACTTTACTTACTTTACTTACTTTACTTCTTTACTTACTTTACTTACTTTTACTTACTTTATTACTTTACTTTACTTTACTTACTTTTACTTACTTTTACTTACTTTACTTACTTTACTTACTTTACTTGACTTTACTTACTTTACTTACTTTACTTACTTTACTTACTTTACTTACTTTACTTACTTTACTTACTTTACATACTTTACTTACTTTCCTTACTTTACTTACTTTACTTACTTTACTTACTTTACTTACTTTACTTACTTTACTTACTTTACT
>QOCX01000281.1:189745-250795 GCA_005959815.1 Sarcophaga bullata | reverse complement strand
TAGCTGCAAAAAATCTATACTGGCTGTCTCAAATACACCTACATACCCTGGATAAAGTTGGAAGTCATTGTCGTTTTCACTCTAAAAAGTCGAAGATCATTTACATCCATTCCTAAGGATTTTCAACGGTCACCAGATCGCTTATAAGCAATTAGAGTTGAATTTTCCTAACGTATTGGGAATGTTAATACACTTACACACCTTTTTATAGGTGACCGTTGCCGGTTGAATGTCTTTAAGAGTCATTAGACCTTCCCTTGCTCATTTTTAATGAAGAATTCCTAAAAAAAAATTTTTGAATGAAGACGAACTGAAATCCATATTCTAAATCTAGATTAATTGATTTCCGCTTTTGTTCTACTATTTTCTAGTGTTCATCCATAGTTTAGTTCGTATTGTATTGGCATATTAGACATGAGGCCACGGTTCAAACCCCATTGTCACTAATGATTGATAAGCATAGTATGCAGGCAGTTAAATGTCCCGATCACCCAGACAAAATTTGTTGTACTCCCCTGACCTTCTATTAAACCAAATGGTAGAGTTGATCGCAGTAAGATTCAATGCAGTTAAATCCTGGGCCAAACTGCACATGCAGAGATGTGGGAACATATTATGCTATTATGCTGGAAAGGCAAGGGTATGTATGGTTTCATGTAGCCTTCTGAATAGAATTTTTGCTTTTAGAATTCAATTAGTTGAGACTCCTAGTTTAAATATCAAAAGGTTCCTATTGAAATTATAATTTTACTCATTCCTACATGAGTGCAGCGACCTACAGCTTAAAATCGACTTCGAACGACAGATATTTAAGAATTTTTTTTTGGGGCAATTTTATTTACTTTCAGAGTTTTTGCCAGAAATATGCAGGGAGGAAATCATATTTCGTTTCATTTGATATGTCAGACCCAGTGTTTGAACCGTGAACTCATGTCTAATAAGCCAACACACTATCTCCTAGACTACGGCAATCTTATGGATTAGGCAACCAGACTTAAATGAAATGCTAACTTAATACACCCCACGCAACTTGGGCATGGATTCACTCTGTTAAACGCCAGTGTAGGCCACTAGATAATCATGCTCCTCTATCTACGACTAACATTTCCTTTTTGTATCTAAAATCACTGTGATAAATGTTTGCTTTTTGTAAATTATCAATAAAAATAAAAAACAACAACAACAACAACAACATAAATATTGTCTTCTGTTGCTTTATATAACAAATCACCTACAAGAACTTGACAGAAATTTACTTCACTGCTGATTACTTTTGTGGGATTTTATTATGTTTTCCCCTCTGTTTTTCATTTAATACTGGCTCTAGTATCAGAAAACTGGAGAAATGAATGTGAGTGTGAGTGTGTGTGTTGTGTTATGTGTTGGTTGTTGTTTTTCCTGTGTACAAATCAATTTTATGTGACACTTTCCGATATTGAGTATTTAGTTTGCAGTGTGCAGTGATAAATTAATGAAATTAATGTGTGATATACGGTAAGAGCAATGACGTAGAAATTCCTACAACGGGGATTTTTAATTTTGAAATATATAGGGTGGGTAATTTAAAAGTTTAAATTTCAAAATCAAAATAAAACAAAAACATTTTGAAATGTTCTCCAAGTTAGTTTTCTGTTGTGAAGTACAATTGTTGCGTTCGGAAATGGAAAATCATTTCATTCATGTAGTTGGCGGAGCTGGCCCCACAGAACCTCATTAGGTCGAACCAATTTTCGTACACTTTTTCGAGTGTAAAGTATCGTATCTCGGCAATGGCATTATGAATGTTGGCTTCAAATGTTCAATTGTCTCTGGTTTGCCAGCATAATACTTTCCTTTAACAGTGTCCCACAGAAAATGGTCCAACGGTGTCAAAATGCAGCTGCTGGGCGGTCAATTAACATCACCATTTCGACTTATCAAACGGCCATCAAACGTTTGACGCAGTAAATCGATTGTGGCATGTGATATGTGGCAAGTTCCTTTATCCTGCTGAAACCAAACATCGTTCACATTAATACCATGAAGAGCGGGTACAGAAGAAATTGGTTGTCATGGTGCGATAAGGCTCTTCATTGATCGAAATGGTTACGCCGTCCTCATATTCAAAGAAATATGGGTCAATGATGCCTCCGTTCCACAAGCTGTATCAGACAGTTACTCGTAATGGGTGCATTGGTTTCTGTAGGACCACTTGTGAGTTTTGTGAGCCCCCAAAATACGCAAATTTTGCTTATAAAAGTACCCACCAAAATGAAAATGGGCTTCTTTCGAAACGATAATTTCTGTTTTGGCAAAATCGATATCATCGTACGGTTTCCCGTTGGCCTATCTAGCGCTGCGAAAACAGGGCGGATGGTCATGTGGCTTCCACTCTTGAACCAATTGAACTCAGTAAGGCATCATACCGAGAATCTTTTCACAAATTTTGATGCAAACTGGTGCATGAAGTGTTGAATTCTTGAGAACGATGACAAGTTGACACTGATGGAGTCTCACGCACACTCTCAGCCACAGTTTCGATATTTTTGATTGTAAAAGCTATACAAATACGCTCCTTCTTTTCCTAACAACAATGTAATCAGTTTCACAAACTTTAGCTATAAACTTGCATATACTGCGCACTGTTGGTCTTTCTCTGCGACCAAATTTTTGTGCAATTTCTGACCAATTGGCTCATCAATAATGAAATAAATTTCACGAACCTTAGCAATAAGCATGAGTATACCGACACTGTTGGTCCTTGTCTGCGACCAAATTTTGTACAACATTTTCGTGCAATGTCCGATCAATTGCCGTTGTTTTGGAAATCAATTTCCTATAAATCTTAGCGTTACTCAGGCTTAAATCGATTCATTACGTTCAGTAGAGATCATGTACTGAATTTTGCGACTAAATGGTGTGATATGAGCATTTGCAGATTTGAATTAAACCGTGGCTCAAATTTAAACCAATAGATGGTCCACCCTATATTTACGTGTAGAGGGAAAATGCAGAATTTCAAAGTAGAAATCTTTTGTCTTTACAAAGTAGAGAGGAAATGTCTTGGAACATAGAAATTCTCTTTGTTATGTAACTATACCTCAACGACTTCTTTAATTTTATAAAAGGTCACATAAAGAGTTCACAACTTAAGCTGCTAAAGAGAGAAAAAAAATCAAGAGAAAAAGAAACAATTGTTTAAAGTACTTAACAAAAGCGTTGCCCAACTTCTTAATTGAAAACACGGGGGAATCTTGTTCTTGTTCTCATATTAAAAACCATAACGGCAAACAAATCAATCTTTAGCAAACCAGTTATTTTAAAACCTCTTAAATTGTGAAATCTGAAACCTTTTATGCTTGGTTACATTATATCAAAAATATAACAACAACAAAAAAAGCCTAGATGCCTTTCAAAATGATGTCATTGTTTTCCTCCTTTTTCTTTTTTTTTTTTTCTTCCAAACAGGGGTAATTCAAAGAATGGAATCAAAATCTTTATAAATTAAACTGTAACCATTCCACCCCTTTTTTTACCGTTTCTTTTTTTTTTTTCAATGGATTTTAATTTCCTATGTTACTATTTGGCAACAAAACAGTTACTTGAAGAAGAATAGGCATAAGAATCCCTTGTTAAAAGAATTCAAATTTTACAATTTGATTTGCTTGTTTCATTGAGAAAAATCCCAAAGAAAAAAAAAACAAAAACAATAAGGAGTTGAGGTAGAGATGGAAAGAAAAGAAAATTTTGAAGTGAAATATAAATCAACAACATTTCACATTAACCGTCTTTCGCCAAGTACCACTTGAAATAATGACGTGTTTAATTTTTATTTACTTTCGTTCTTGTTACGAACTGAAGATACCCTGCAGGCGGTATGTTAAAGAACTTTTTGAGATACCTTTCATGACAATTTTATTTACTCAACGAGTGTTTTTGCCAGAAGTCTGCTCTGAGAGGAAGTGGCCGAAGATATATTTTTTCATTCTTTGAAATTTCATAACTGTCAGAGTTTTTTGCAAGAAATTCTGCTGAACGAAAGTCGCTGGAGGAAAATATTTTTCAATATCTCTGTTGGAGATGTCAGACATGTGGAGATGCCTATACACAGCAACACACAAAATACCTACAGCAAGAGATAGGACTTGGAATAGAAAGAGAAAACCTTAAAGAAACCGCTACTTACTGGTTTTCTTCGTCAATTTCTTATAATGTTGCACCAATATTTCTAAACGTAGAATAACCCTTCACAGAACATGTGTATTTTTATATAAGCTTAACCCAAAGTAAACTCAAACGTAACCCAAATTCAATACCAATTGCGAATGTGCTGAGGCAATTATGTTGCCAGAGAGACATCTAGAGTAGTGTAACTTCAAGGGATTTGAAGGAGAGGTCTCATGTCTAATACGTCTAGTAGCACATGGATAGATTGAGTCACCATAGTCATAGTAACGATAGGTCTGTTGAACTTCAGTTTAGTTCTGAATGGTTTTAGGAACAACTCAGAAGTCTTGTTATTGTATTCCCGCAAAAGTTTTGATTGTTGCAACCCACATAGATATTGAGAAAATTTTTGTGTTCTTTATCTTCCCCTTTCGTTGAGGTATACCTTTTCGAAACCAATCTTTTGCCTTTACTAGAAAGGTTGTGAGTGCATTAAGCCTCTTCGTAAATCGCTCAGGCATGCTTATTGGCAGATAGAAAGTCTATTTAAGAACACAACAATACAAAGTATTTCTGATGTTAACAAGAATGAAAGTTGTTTTTGGAAATCGCTGATCGCATTACTATACAGACATATTGATTATTATAAAATTTTAAGTGCAGGATAACTTTACTCATTACTTACTTAATTGGCCCCATAAAACCATTAACAACATTGTCGGCTGCCGCAACACATCTTCCAGGGTCCTCTGCTTCTTGCGCGCCTACGCCAGTTGCTACACATTCGGATGACAGGGCTTCTCGATGTCTGGTGCTTCAACGATACAGGTCGTCCTCTTGGCGCCGACTTTCATTTTTTTTCGCAGATCTCCGCTCAATACCCGTACTCGCGGAGCATCCTCCTCCAGTTAGACACGACATGGCCGAGCAGTGCAGCCGCTGGAATAATACGCTGCACACGTCCATGTCGTTGAGGAGTTGATACAGCTCACTGTGAATACCGAGCTGAAATCCATCGCCAACTTGCACTGGACCGAGATTTTACGTAGGATCTTTTCTCTCCGAATACTCTCAAGGTGCTGCACATCAGTGTTTAATCAAGGTTCATGCCTCTGCGCATACAAGAGCACGGGTATGAATACAGCGTCTTTGTAGGTATTAAGTTCGCTCCGCACGAAAGAGTTCCTGCTACTTCAATGCCTATTGAGACCAATAGTAATGCATCTTTGGCAAGAGTCGATACTAAGCTTGGTCTCCAGACTGACATCTTTTGGTGTAACGGCGAGCCAAGAATGATGAATTCCTTGACTAATCAAAAGTATCAATTACGCCATAATCTGAGAATCAGTACGCACACTTTCTACTTATCGTAACATATCTTTACTTGCCTTTATTTACTAGGCCAGACCGCATTCTTTCGCAGACTCCTTTCAATACGCTAAAGCCAGGCAGTCAACATGTCGTTGGTGGCCCCTATGATGTCAACTGTCGTCAGCGTACCGCAAGCAAATGGATCCTTTGGATTGTGCGTAGGGGTGAAGAAGAAGTACCCGTAACTAGCAGGTATGTTGGCTTATTAGACAAGGCCAGGTTCGAATCCCCGGTCAAGATCAAAAACAAATAATGAGTGTGAGAGTGGTTAAGTGAGGAAAAAAGGCTGCCGCAGGCAATATTCTTTTAATTTCCTTCAACTGTTTCTCTGTTTGCCTCGTTTGTTCGCATCATCATCATCACCATCATCTACGTTATTATCATAAGTGGCAAGAGTATACAACAGGGAACATTTGACAGTAGGGGTAACAACAATAATACACAAATAATAACAACAAATTGCAATATAAAAACCAACAACAACAATAACAATAATATTTTCATTGAAAACATTTTCACATTATTGGTCTGGGGAGAGAACAAAGTTGACAGACCAACTGTAAAAACAATTAAACTGCCATTCTTCTTTCTCTACCTTCTACTTTTTATTATAAAAATGTTGTTTTTTTACTTTTATTTTCTTTTTCCATTCTTTATTATTATTGTTTCCATATTATTTTTATCGTATTTTGTTTTGTTGTTATTCATCATTAAAAACGGTTTCTGTTTTTTTAATTTTTTAAAAAGCATTCTTCAAGTTCAGTAAGAGGTGTTTTGTTCATTCAAAAAGTTGTTTCAGAAGAGTAGAAGAAGAAGGAGAGCTTCCACTGTAAAAGTCTTTTATTGTGTTCGGAAGTCATATTCTTTGTTTTTTGATTTTTTGATCGCTAAGATTTGAAGAAACTACATTTCTTTGCTCTCTTTAGAACCAAAGTCCTCACAAAAGAACTTTTTTGAGCGAAGTATTATTATGCTGTCAGTTTTTGGACGATTCTAGTAGAACCTAGGAGACGTCAGATTAAATTATCAGCTGCATTAAAGAGCATAGCGTAATTGGTTACTATTAGGACCCACTTTAACACTGATATTTCATCTGTTCCATCATATAATTACAACTCCTGGTTGGCATACGTCAACCAACATGATAGTATATGAGGTTTTGGTTGTATGCGTTCGGTCAATTAATTCTGGCTTCCAAAGACTTATTTTCTTCAAACAGTTCCAAATAATTATTTTCTCAAGCTCTCAATGACCGGAACCGAATGTCATTGAAAATATCTTGTGATTTCTTATTTCTAGCTACTGCAGTAGTTGTAAGGCAATCCTAGCCTGTGGTCTGCTCATATCCATAAAAGCTTAGATCTGTCTGATCTGAGCTATGTTGCACATGCCATTTGTTCACTGGTCTGCTGAGGAATGAAAATTTCATAAATGAATTCAACTTAGTTTACCTTTGTGCTGGTTTTGCAAATGCATCTGTTTTGTTATTAGCTTCACTGTGTTCTGAAATCCATGCGATTATATCCCTAGAATGTTTCCTTTAGTGTCGTCCAACATTTTTGTACAATCTTAGATGTGGGGAACACATTCTGTACATATCTTATGATTACTTTATTGTCAATAATTATGCGTATATCTCCATTCGGTATATACTTAACCCATATTCGCCTAGGAACAAGCTTTATTGCCATTATTTCATCCTAAATTATAATCGAATAACCCAGGTTCTAGTATACCCCTGATTGGATTGTCTTGTACATCAGATTTTATCACGTTGTTAAGATTCCCCATTGTATACTACGATGACATTCTGTGTAAAGTATAAAGCATTATCATAAAAACATATCTGAGACCATGATATATCAATAGGCACCTATCTACAGATCAACTGCAGCCAAGATTCTAGCATGAGTGTAATTTCCTTTAACCTTTCATGCTCTTCTGGTGCTATTGTTGCGTTTTGAAGCCTTTGTTTTGTTTTTGTTTCTTCAATTAACATAGATTATGACAGTCAATTAAGGACACCAAATAATGCCTCGTATTGTAATCGAAAGCCTTTTAGTAATACGCTTAAACTGGGCTTGATAATAGCCTTTCCCTGAAGCCAATTTTGTTGGAAAATGCTTTAAGGCACTGAAAGAAGATTGTGGTGAGAGATAAACAAAACTTTTTGTAGGTATTTGGAAAGATTAAAGGAAGGGTCAGGTATTAATCCAGACAACCCATTCCAATTTATCCATTTGCTATAAGCCAACAAAACTAGTTTCACCCCAACTGCTGCAGTCCACAAACTAACAGTCAACGTTAGGGATAATAAACTGACGTATAGTGCCATCTGTATTTGAACATACGAAAATCTTAACCGAATTATTATCTAGAAAACTTGAGAGACATGATCTGAATGATTAATTCCTTAAAAAAAAAATTAAAGCAGACGGAATAGATAAACAAAACAGTGATCATGACATGACATATACAAACCACACGTATTGGTGATAAGACGACAGAAACAATACCTTCACCATGTTGGCTGGACCTTGCATCTACAATTACAATTTGTTTTACATACGGTACAGTGCTTTACAATATTTACAATCTATCTTCTGACACCATTCATGTTGTGTGTCTGTTTATTTTATCCTTAAGCGACAAGATCTACAGTTTAAAGTCGACTCCGAACGACAGCTGTCTTTGAGAAACTTTCTTTGAAATTTCATAACTGTCAGAGTTTTTGCAAGAAAGTTTCTGCTGAACGAAAGTCGCTGAGGAAATATTTTTTCAAATTTCTTTCTGTTGGAGATGTCAGACATGTTGGAGATGCCTATACACAGCCAACACACAATACAACCTACAGCAAGAGATAGGACTTGGAAATAAGAAAAGAAAACCTTAAAGAAACGCTTACTTACTGGTTTTTCCGTCAATTTCTTAATATGTCTGCAATATTTCTAAACGTGAATAACCTATCACAGAACAATGTGATTTTAATAATGTCTTGTAACCAAGTAAACTTCAAAACGTAACCATTCAAACCAATTGTAATGTTGGCTGAGGCAATTAATGTTGCCAAGAGGAGCATCTAGAGTATGTAACTTCAAGGGATTTGAAGGAAGGTCTCATGTCTAATAAGCTAGTACACATGATAGATGAGTCACCATAGTCTAGTAAATAGTCTGTTGAACTCAGTTTATTACTGAATGGTTTGAGGAACAACTCAGAAGTCTTGTTATTGTAATTTCCCAGCAAAAGTTTTGATTGTTGCAAACCCACATGAGATATGAGAAAAGTTTTTGTGTTTCTTTATCTTCCCTTTCGTTGAGTATACCTTTCGAAACAATCTTTTGCACTTTATAGAAAGGTTGTGGTGCCATTAACGACCTCTTCGTAAATCGGTCTCAGCATGCTTATTGCCAAGATAGAAAGTTCTAGTTTAAGAACACAACAATAAAAGTATTTCTGACTGTTAACAAGAATGAAAGTTTTTTTGGGAAATGCCTATCTGCATACCTACACATACATATTGATTATTAAAACTTTTAAGTCAGGATTACTTACTCACTTACTTACTTAATTGGCCATAACAACCCGATTAACAAATTTCGGCCTGCCGCAACACATCCTTCCAGGCGCTACCTCTGCTTCTTGCGCGCCTACGCCAGTTGGTCACACCAATCGATGACAGGGCTTCCTCGATTTGGTGCTTCCAACGGATACAAGGTCGTCCTCTTCGCCGACTTCCGCAGATCTCCGCATCAAATACCCGTCTCGCCGGAGCATCCTCCTCCATTAGAACGACATGGCCGAGCCAGTGCAGCCGCTGGATATTAATACGCTGCACAACGTCCATGTCGTTGAGGAGTGATACAGCTCACTGTTGTACCGGATGCTGAAATCCTCGCCAACTTGCACTGGACCGAAGATCTTACGTAGGACTTTTCTCTCGAATACTCTCAAGGCTGCTACATCAGTGTTTAATAAGGTTCATGCCTCTGCGCCATAAAGAAGCACGGGTATGATAAGCGTCTTGTAGAGTATTAGTTTCGTCGCACGAAAGAGTTCTCTGCTACTCAATTGCCTATTGAGACCATAAGTATCATCTGTTGGCAAGAGTGATCCTAAGCTTGGTCTCCAGACTGACATCATTTTTGGTGGTAACGGCGGAGCCAAGATAGATGAATTCCTTGACTACATCAAAAGTATAATTATCGGCCATAATCTGAGAATCAGTACGCCACACTTTTCTACTTATCGATAACATATACTTTACTTTGCCCTTATTTACTGCCAGACCCATCTTCGCAGACTCCCTTTCAATAGCGCTAAAGGCAGCAGTAACATGTCGCTTGGTGCGCCCTATGATGTCAATGTCGTCAGCGTACGCAAGCAATTGGACACTTTTGGATTGTGCGTAGGGCTTGGAAGAAGAAGTCGCCGTAATCTAGCAGGTAGTGTGTTGGCTTATTAGACGAAAGGCCAGGGTTCGAATCCCCGGTCAGAGATCAAAAACAAATATGAAAAAAATTTCTTCGCGACTTCCTCTCAGCAGATTTCTGGCAAAAACCTGAGAATAAATAAAATTACCATGAAAGTTTCTCAAAAAATCTGTCGTTCGGAGCGACCTTTAAACTGTAGGTCCGCCACTCATGTATAAAATAGCACACACAACATAAGTGGTGTGAGAAGCTAGGCCGTAATCCTGACTGAAGGGTTGTAATAGCCAATTATGTATGTAGGGCTTGGAAACCACCACATAAAAATACATCCAGTGGAGACCAAAGTCAGGATTACAGCCTAGTTTCTTTCCTGACTTATGTCGTATTTGTTAATTTTGCACATGAGTGGCTGGACCTAGAGTTTAAAGTCGATTTAGAACTTAAGATTTTGAATAAACTTTTGATGCAAGCTTATGTATTGTGTGAAATGACTTTAAATTTGTTTATAAAATAAAAATATTTATGTTTTGTTAAAGTCACAATTATGAATTCGACGTTAAAAATTAAACATTTTATGAAATGATGGATCTACACGTAATTCACTTGGCTATTCGATTAATTTGCCATCATTATGGCTGCCATATTTATGAAAAATGACTTTTATAATGTAAAAAAAACACCCCGTAATTAAAGGAATGACGAAAGCAAAAACCAAAAAACAAACAAAAAAAAGAAACAACAACAACAACAACAACAACAATTCATTATTATTTATATTTTTTGACATTTTTTCCCATTAAGCACACAGAAAAAAAACCGATTATTATAGAGAAAAAAAGAAACAAAAACAAAAAATAAATAAATATCGATGACATTCAAAATTTATGGTCTTCAGAAAAGAAATAAATTTTCATAATTTCATAAATTTTTTTGAATGTCATTTGTCATCTCCAACAGCTGGTAGGGTGTATATGTATACATATGTATAGAAAGGGGGAATAAAAATGTAAAATTCACGAAAACCTAGCGTCATTTTTTTTTTTTTTTTTTTTTTGAAAGACTTGAATAATTAATTGATGAAATGGATTATGACAACATTAAACGAAACAAAAAAAAAAAATTTTATTTTCTTGTGCCATTCATTTCTGTTGACAATGACTGATTGAAGTTGCTTATGAGTTTATGCCTGAAAAGAGGGATTAAAGCAACCTCATAGCAGAAAGCAGAAGAATATGTGAATGAGTTGTGAGAATATTTATGAAAATCCTCTTTTAGCAGGAATTCTATTTATTTACACTTTAGTGGAATGGTTCGTTATCAATATCTCTTTATAAACCCTCTCAGCAATTCGCCTTTTGTGGTTGGCCATATTTGACAATGACATGCCAAAATATGTTGTGTTTAAATCATTAAGTCATTACGACATAATTTATCTTATAACTGCCAGCCATTTTTCTTTGAAATGAAACGGTTTCTCTATTACATACAAAAGAAAAATTAAATAAATTTTTAACATTTAAGGAGAAGTAACACAGAATGTACACGAAAAACGTATGCTATTCATCAATACAATTGTGACCACTTGGTATATACAGTGAGCATGAAAAGAACTGTACATTTAAAAATATATATATACTGTACTAAATTACCGTTATATTTATTTTAAAATTGTTTCATTGACAGTCTTTAAAATTACAACAACAAAAAAAAAATTTAAAAGTGTTTTCAAAGTTTTTCGGGCACTCTCCTTAAGTGTTAAAGTTGTGTTTTGTGGCTCTCTTCTCTCACCAACAACAACACGCGAGCAGCACCGAACGCGCACCACGCACAGAGCATAGATGAAGTATACCACAGATGTACCACCCACCCCCCGCCGCTCCCCCCGGCCCGCCACACAGACCCCCCACACACCCCCACGCCCGAAAACACCGCACTCTATTAAATCCCAATACACCTCTGCTGACCCACTCCTGGTACTATACAGTGAGCATCGAAAGAACTGTACACTCTTCACACAACCTCACATCACCCTCACTCACCTGTACATCAATTACAGTTCACCTTATACTTATTTACCACAATCTGTTTTAATTGAAAGTATTTAAAATTACCAACAACAAAAAAAAATTTAAAAAGTGTTTTTCAAAGTTTTTACGGGCACTTCTTAAGTGTTAAAGTTGTGTTTTGTGATTGGTTAGAATTTTATCCTTAGTATAAGTTTTTTTGAAGCTAACACTGTATTAACATGCTTAAATAAGATTAATAAAGGCATAATTTTAATGGGTTACTGATAAATAGTTTTTATGTTTACCAAACATTACAGACAAAATCAAGACAAGAGGAAATAGAAATTTTTTCTTTGTTTGAAATGGCCGTAGTCTACTAGGTTCTGTGCTGGCTTGTTAGTCTAGAGTCCGTTGTTGAACACCCGCTCATACATCTGCGAGTAAAATAAAATTGCCGCTTAAAATTTATCAAAAATCTGTCGTTCGAATTTGAACTTTAAACTGCAGGTTGCGCCACTCATGCTCTTTGCCCCAACTGCTTACTACACTACGTCGACTTCAGCAGTGTTGCCTGACTCAATTAATGTTACCAGAAATAACACATTTTTCGATACGTCTACTTTGCTTATTTTACTAATTGATCATTAACAACCCGACTAACGGAGTTAGTCCTGAAATTAACGCACTCTTCCAGGCCACCTCTGCTTCTTTACACACCCTACGCCGAGCGGTCCAACTAAAAATCGATGACAGGGCTTCCAAAGCAAACAAGGTCTCCACTTCGCGCCGACTTCCGCAAATCCCCGCATCCGAATACTCGTCCGTCGCTGCATCTTCCTCCATTTGAACGACATGGTCGAGCCAGCGCAGCCGCCTGGATGTTAATCGTTACAAAAGTCCATGACACTGAAGAGCTCATTCAGCTCACTGTTGGTCTCTCTACGAGAGAGGTCTCTGCTACTCAATTGCCTAATAGCCCATAGTAGCACCCGTTGGCCAGAGTGATCCTGCGCTTAATCTGCAGACTTGACATCTTTTTGGTGGTAATAGCGGAGCCAATATAAATAAAATCTTTGACTATATCGAAAGTATAGTTATCGGCCGTAATCTGAGACTCAAGTACGCCACACGTCTCTATTTGTCGATAACATACAGACCCTTCTTAGTAGACTTCCGTACAACAGCACTACAGGCAGAGCAGTAACATCTCCACTTGATGCGCCCTATGATGCCAATATCGTCAGTGTACGCAAAGCAACGCAATACGCTTTTTTGAAAAATACTGCCATTGCCATGCACTCCTGCCTTCCGCAGAACCTCTCCATAACGAAGTTGAAGAGGTTTGCATGATAAGTGTTCGCCTTGCCTGTCACCTAGCACGAATATTAAAAGGTCGGAGAGGTGGATTCCTACCTTAACGGAGTTGCAGGAGTTCTCATGTCATTTTGCATAGCCTTATCAGCTTCGCAGGTATACTGAGCTCAGACAACACAATCCCTTTTGGGGTAATCGAAGGCTGCCTTATTGTCAAATATAAATTTTGTGCGTAGACTTGTTTGTCAGGATCTTTTCCAATTTAACGTAGCATGAAGATCAAGTCGATGGTGGACTTACCAGGTCCGAAGCCACACTGATAGGGTCCAATCAGTATTTCGACGAGTGGCTTCAGGCCTCTCCACACAATACACCCATTAAAACTTTATGCGATAGGGAGAGGCCTATACCCCTGTTGTTAGCGGATATCGTATAGTTTCTCCTTTTCAGGACAGCACAGAGTACACTGAGTTTCCAATAGTTAGGCATACTTTCCTCTAGGCATATTTTGCAAATAAGCTGGTGCATGCTCCCTATCAACTCACTTACTTAACACCGGAAGTATGGAGGCCATTCAGCAGGGAGGCCATTAGTACCTCTAGCTTTATGGTTCTTAAGACGCAATAATCACGACTTTGACCTCTTCTAGGCAGCGGCGGAATCTATAAGCCTTCATCATCGATCGGGTTCGGTACATCATCGCTAAAGGCGGCATTGATATCGTCATCGCCTCGTGGACAAATATAATTCAGAGTGTAGTTTTATAAGCACAATAAACGCCACGCAGCATTAATCCTCGCATAGCAAGCACAAATCTTTATCATGAGAGTACTAATTCTCTCATAATTCCATCATAAAAGTAGAAGTTCGTCTAAAACGACAGCAACCAATCAATCAATCAATCAATCAATGTTTTGACGAGCTGGCTTCAGCATCCGTTCACACAAAACGACCGTAAGGTAGGGATAAGGCTTATTTCCATGTAGTTGGCGCATATCGTAGGGTGTAACATAGGGTAGGCCAGAGGACACTGAAGTTCCAATTGTAGGCCATATTTTCCTCTAGCCATAGTTTGTAAAGAACGTGGTGCATGCACTTACTTAAGACCGGAAGTATATCTTAAACAATTAAGCAGAGAAGCCATCAGGACCTGTAGTTTATTATTTAAAGATGCATAATCGCGATTATGACCTCTTTATGGCTAGGCGGAGGAATCTCCATGCCATCTTCATCGATCGGGTTCGGTACATCATCTCTAAAGGCGGTATTGGTATCGCCATAGCCTTGTAGCAGAGTAGAGAAGTGTTTCTTTCACAACCTCAGCACCCCGAGCGAATTTGTAACCAAGCTTCCATTCTCATCTTTGCAGGAAGATGTCTACCGTACTCCAATATTTAAGCATACATACATACATAATTACCATTACAACCCTTCAGTCAGGATTACGACCTAGCTTCTCACACTACTTATGTTGTGTGTGTTACTCGCCGAAGAAATATTTTTTCATATTTCGTTTTTGATGACTGACCGGGGACTCGAACCCTGGCCTTTCGTGTGTTGGCTTATTAACACACTGCCTACTAGACTACGACGACCACGATTTAAGCACAAGTTCTTAAAAAATCATGCCTTGAAAAGCTGTAAATCGATTGTGTTTATACTACATGTTACTACTTGCTTATGTGGTATGTTGTGCCTGAACAAAAAAAAAAGAAAAAGTTTATAATTACTGCTACCATTATAAAAGATTTATTGAAGACTTTAGAAATCTAGCCCCAAATGATTTCATTTAAAATACAATTTAAACGAGTTTTAATGGACACTACCACCTACAACATGGCATAATAAAATATTCTCTTATACTTTCAAGCTTAACGGAGCGACCCACTTGAATTGTCAAATTTGTCCGGTGACTAATGGCGTAGACTATGAATATAGCAATAGAATAGCCAGCCAGCCAGCCAGCCAGCCATGTGATGGCGGGCATATGTATAAATTAATATTTTTTTTTAATGCCAAACGCGGTAATTTATTACCAATTTAAATACGAATTAAAAATTTTAACACCTTAAACACCCAAAACCAATAATCATTATATATGAGCCGCATGGAAAGGCGTGTATATTCTTAATTCTTATTTAAAGGTTGTTTTGTTTGTTGTATTGTTTTTGTTATTCTTAATGGGCTAGAGACATAAATTTACTGATTATTTACGAAAACAAAAAAAAAAAAAAAAAAAAGGAATACGATTTTGATGCCTAATTAAAAATGCATTTACAAACATACATACAAGACGAATGGAATAAATAAATATCACACATACGAACAAATTAACATTGACTGAATTCGAAATTGAAATGATAAAACTAATAACAACAACAACAACAACAACAACAACTAAAACACTATAAATACTAAATCAAAAGATAGTTGCCGACACTGCCACTGCCACTGCCGCCACCACAGCCCAAAAGCCGCTGACAGTGCCACTGCCACTTTATAAATACATTCAAGTATGGGCATACACTCGCATACACATACACAATCGTACAACTCGACAGTATTTTAAACGTTTGAGAATAAAACGTTAAACTTCAAAGGCCTATGCCGCGGCATGTAAAACAATTCTTTAAAGCCCATTTTAATCTCTACACGTTATGTTTTAAATGACCTGCAAAATATCGTAAATTCTCCACAAAAAAAACACAACAACAACAACAACCAGCAATAATAAATAAAAAAAATAAAAAAAAGAAAAATTTTAAGGGAATAAAACTCCATACGGTGATTGCTTATTCCGTAGGCAGCCAAATAAATAAAAAAAAAAAAAACAAACTGAAACTGGAAAAAAATATTATAAAATATTGCTGTTGATATATATACAGTGAGCATCAAAAGAAACTAGACTTTATAGATAAAATTTTACCATTTAAGGAGAAAGCTCGAAAAAAATTGCACGATATTTTGAATTTTTTTTTTCAATTTTAAAAACTGCCAAGGAAACTATTTTAAGAAAATAACGGTAATTTATTAATGTATATTTTTTAATGTATATTTTCTTTTGATGCTTACTGTACATACATATATGTATAGTAAGACAATTTGAAATATTTTTTTTTTATTTTTCATTTGGGCAATAGGGCCCCCCCTTATGAATTTTTATTGTTTTGTCAATGAATTTATGAAAACGTGTCTTTTACACGATTTATGCCATAATTTTCCTTTTTTTTTCCAATTTTTTCCATTTTTTCTGTAGCCATTTAAAGAAAATATAACCTTAAATAGATAGATAGTGGCCCACAATAAAGTTGAACAAATTTTTGGTCAATGTTTGGCGGTAGGTCCCCCTTTGATGTTTGTTATTAAACAATAAAAATTAAAGGAAATTATTAAATGAGTGTGTGTTAATTTTATTGTGATAATGAAAATGCATTTCTTATATCACCATATACATACTAAGGCGTTTCCGTCATAAAAATCAATTTCAAAATTATTGAAATTATTTGAATTGGGCCACAGCATGTGTTAGTCATCTGAAAATACGTCGAGGGCTTTTGCTCTAATTTTACGTAAGTATTCCATTAATTAGTTCGGTAGTATATTAGATTATACAGTAATTAACTCAATAAAATATAATTTAGGATTTCGAAAGTCTTTAACCCTTTAAAGGTCATATAAAAAATTCTAATACATAGAACATAGCATATGCCGTGTTCGCAGATCGTTGTTTCGCCACATGTTTGATGGTTGCCAATTAAGGATAGTAATGCTGCCTATTAAAATGATCGACACAATCTTCAATCTTCTTGGTTGTGTTACAATTTTTCGCAAAGCAGATATTAATTGACCATAACAAAACGATTAACGGATTTCGGCCTGCCGCAATACATCCTTCCAGGCGCCTCAGCTTCTTGCGTGCATACGCTAGTTGGTAACACCAATGGATGACAGGGCCTCCTCAATTTGGTCCTTCCAACGAATACAAGGTCGTCCTTTTCGCCGACTTCCGCAGATCCCCACATTAAATACCCGTCTCCTCCTCCTCCATTCGAACGACATGGTCGAGCCAGATATTAATACGCTGCACAATGTCTATGTCGTTGAGGAGCTCATACAGCTCACTGTTGTACCGAAGTACAACACCGAAGATCTTACATAGGCCTTTCCTCTCGTATACTCTCAAGACTACTGCATCAGTGCTTAATAAGGTCCATGCATCTACGTCATAAAGAAGCACGGGTAGGATGAGCGAATTGTAGAGTATTAGTTTCGTCGAACGATAAAGGTGTCTGTTACTCAATTGCCTATTGAGACCATAGTAGCACCTGTTTTCAAGAATGATCCTGTGCTTGATATCCAGACAGACATCAGTATTGGTGGTAACGAGGGAGTCGAAATTCTTTACTATAGAAGAAGTACAGTTATCGGCCGTAATTTGAGAATCAGTCCGCCGCACTTCCCTACTTGTCGATAACATATACTTTTGTTTGCCCTCATTTACTGCCAGATCCATCTTCGCAGACTCCCTTTCAATAGTGCTAAAGGCAGCAGTAACATGTCGCTTGGTACGCCTATGATGTCAATGTCGTCAGCGTACGCAAGCAACCAGAAGCTTTTTTGAAAACAGTGCCATTGCCATGTATTGCCGTCTCCCGCAAAACACTGTCCATGACGAAGTTAAAGAGGTCGCATGATAAGGCATTGCCTTGTCTGAAAGCTCGCATGGTATCAAAAGGTTCGGAGAGTCCATTCCTATCTCAACGAAGCTGCAAGAATTTCTTAACGTCATTCTGCATAGCCTTATCAGTTTCGCAGGTATATCGAGTTCAGACATTTCGGCAAAAACACGATCTCTTATGGACCTCACCTTTCATTGCCTTCTATTTTGATGTTATCCAATGTAGGCAATCATGACACTTCTGAATGTATTTTTTGAAGATTTGTAACGATTCTCTATTTTTTTAAATTTTATAAAACCGTGATCAAAAATTTAAGTTATTCTGCCTTATGCTAAGCTAGTATGCTTGGTTTTATAGTCTCAGGTACAGTCACAATTACTCTAGTCCAACTTTCATGCTTTAGTTTCTCATTGAAAAACTACTCTTAGTGATAGAGGCTTATTTCCATGCTATAGCCAAGTTTAAAACCATACGTGTAGCAACAAATTTCAACAGGAATTTAAGCATTCGATTTTTTTGACTAAGAGACATCGATCTGATATCAAGGTGATGTAACTAATTGTGTGTGATATGTTAGGCATTTTTTTCAGTATTATTATTATTTCTGGTAATAACAATTCTTGTAAGTCGCTATAGTTTAGTATGGAGTGTGTTGGCTTATTATTAGCCACGCCTCAAACCCCAGGGCAGACATCTCTAACAAAACAAAGATTTGAAAAATTATTTCTTCGGCGGCTTCCTCTCTAAAAGTAATAAAATTCCATGAAAAAAGTTCTCAAAAATCTGTCGCTCGAAGTCTATTTTGAACTGTAGGATACGCAACTCATATTATACATTAAAGGTTAGGTTGTAATCCTAACTATAAGGGTTGTAATAACCAATTATGAATAGGCCTCTATCACCGATAAATCAAAGCAGGAATGATGGAGTGGGGTAAAACTGAAAGTATCAGGTTTTTTTTAAATAACACTCAAAAGAGATTCATGCAAAGCATTGAGTTGGAATAGAGGAAGATGGTTTTATCGGGAAAGGAAAGAAGGACTAAATGTACGTTTTTTTAATGCCTTCGTCCATTTATTTTCGAGCATTAATTTTTAGTAATAATTCTCAATACCTTTTTCTTATTGTAAGTAATCATATATCAGAGTCTCTGGTGGCAATCCAACCAAGAGCCTTGGCACTTAATGTTTAGCACGCTACCAACAAGACCTTTCGGGGTGCCCCATTGGCATTAGCATAAAGCACAAGATATTCAGTTTTCTATTATGGTTTAAAATATTTAAAATTAAGAACCTTAAGGGCCATTATTACAATTTTCGGTCAAAGTTGGCTTTACTTAAAGTTAACTTTAGCTAAAGTGAACTTTAAAGTCACCTTTAACTTCTCTTCGTTGTTAAAACCTACAAATAAAATAAAATTAAGTTTTTCAAACCTTTGCCAAATTAAGCAAATATTTTCAAAACGCAGTGGCAACAACCTTATGTCCACTTACAATAATGAAAAACTATTTATCTGATTGTTAAAATCCACTTTAGTTAACGGCAAGTTGTAATAATGGCCCTAAGAATCGTTTAAAATGTTTCTAAAATATATCCAGAAGTCCTATGATTCCTTAGAGAGGATAACATAACAAAAACAAACTAACGAAAGCTTAGGTAGTTCTGGCACCCGTTACCTTTTCACATAAGGCGACTACAGGTGGCAACTCCATAACCAGGGATCTGCTATAATAGATCGTTAAACCTAATTAGCAAGAAAGATTGATTGACGGATCATAAATAAAGTAAAACTAACTGACAATTGACAGGCAACAAAATTTTCGAAAACATTCACTAAATTATAGTTTTTGGAAAAAGATTTTCCATTTTCTTTACAATTTTTTTTTCTCACCTAAAAAAAGCGAAAAATATTTCAAACACTGGCAACTGGCCTTAAAACAACAAATTTAATGGCCTTTATACACTTTTGCACAAAGAAAATTGATGCAGAAATGAAACAAGAACACAAGCAAGAAAAATGAAGCAGGGCAAAATAAAACATCATTACCAACTGTTGACGATATCATTTATCATCAACCTGTCTGTCTGTCAGTCATTGATATGAAAACAACAAAAATTATACTTCAAAACATTACTTACCACCACCACCAACACAACCACCACCACCACATGCAGCCAAACGTACGATTTCAAAATATAAAAATGACTGACAAGACTCAGTCAGTCATTCAATCACGCTGACATATAACAAAAAAAAAAAAATACACACACACACTTATACACATGCATGCATAGAAGATAAACACTCAATCATTTAATTTTAGTTTGTATTCCCTTTTCCCTTTTCTGTTTTTTTTTTGTTTTTTTTTTTTTTGGTTTTTTGGGAATGAAGGGCTGTAGCTGACACTCCCAAATGCCTTTAAGTATCCTTGGGCTGTCAAAAAATTATTATGCCTATTAATTTACGAAAACAACAACAACAACAACAAAAACAAATACACACACGCAATACACAGTACACAGTACACAGTACAACAATGAATGAATGAATGAAAGAGGGAACTAACAAGCTACACATACTAACATACCATCTTACACTCCTGCTCATACTTAAATACAGGATAATAAATGACTGTTTGAGAAATTATTTTCGAGAATTGGTAGGAGGATGAGTGAGAAGGTAAACGAAATATGTTGCTGAGGAACAACAATAAAATCCTAAAACAATTTGAAATGAAGTTTTTGAAAAATCGAACTCTTAGTTATGGTGGCATTGAATGAATGACTGACTGACTGACTGAATGACTGAGGGTTTCTCGGGCCGGTTAAGCCAGGGAGTAGATGGAGGTGTAACAAATAGCAGACGTTTGCAGCAGCAACAGCAACAGCAGTGCTTGTAGGCGTTGATGATGACGAACGACAAGGATGTGGATTGGTGTGAGTATGAGTATGAGTGCTATGACGGCGACGATGATGTTGATGGTTTTGAAAGGTGGTAGTGATTCAGCCTTTTCGTTTCGTTTTTTTTTTCTCTTATTCATTTAGCAGTAATTTATCCTGTCAGTCTGTCATTATGTGGAAATAGAAAAATGAACAGAAAACATATTTTCTATTATTTTTTTCAAAAAACAAAATGAAAAAAACAAAAACAAAAATAATTTATTTGCCATAAACAAATATTGAAAATATTCCAGAGTTCGAAAGGAAAATAATTTCGTTTTGCTAGAGATTAAAGGAGAATTGTATTCTAAAGGAATTAGGAGACTTCAAGCACACCTTTGGGAAATACTGTGTCTTGAGGTTTAATAAAATCAAAAAGGAACTCAAAAAATTTTTATAAGAATTATGAAATGAATGGAAATCCTGGCCCAATATCCATTCTTTCATAATTCCCACCTAATAACTGTAAGGACAACACTGTCAACATACTTAACTGTTCAATACAACCCTTTAGTCAAGATTACAACCTAGCTTCTCACAACTCCTATGTTGTAAGGGTTAATTTTCTCCCTATGTTGGGAGGCTACAGTTTAATGACGACTCCGAACAAAGGATTTGAAAAATTTTTCGTGACAATTTTATTTAATCTCAGAGCTAATGACAGAAATCTTCTGAGTGGAATTCACCGAAGATATACTTCTATTCACATTTCGTTTTAGTGCGAGAAGTCTAAAATGGTGTTTGAACTGTGTGGTCGCATGTAATAGTTTGAAACGAAACTTAATATTGTTACTAAAATGGAAATGGTGTAACATCGTTTAACATTAATATGTTAAACAAAAGCTACAAAAACAAAACAACGAACTTGTTTACTTCATTAACGAAAATAAAACAACAACATCAGTATAACGAAAAAAAAAAGAAGGAATAAGCAAGTAAACAACAAACAATAACAACAGCAGGGACAAACGTAAACAACCTACACTAGCAACAAGCAAGTAAACATGAAATCTCGCGAAGGCGAAGACTAGAACATTCACCTATGAGAACATTCATCAGACTGTTTACGTCGCTATATAGAAGGCAAGACAAAGCATGCAAAGTTGGAGTAGAAGTTCAGTCAGTCTTGTGTGAAGACGGGCTTGGTGCTGGAAGTAAATCATCGTGGTTTGAAGATCTCCGTTACAAAGATCTACAGAACAATTGTGGTCGTAATTATTATTGTTTATCGTAATGGCATAAACAAAGGAATGACAAATAAAGCAATTGTTGTTGTTAGTATCAGTTGCGAACAGTGGCACACAAAAGTTGTGTGAATAATAAAGGATTTAATTAAAATTAAACACAAATTAATTTTTATTTTTATTTGCAATCTACGAGCTCATATTTCAAACGTTTTTAAAAGGTAAAAACGTAACAATATCTTGTCTAGGATTTCTCAGAAGAATATCAGATCATCCCAATAGTAGTCTTATATGGACTCCATGGCATAGGAATAACGTTTGACATTGCATTGCTGATGAACTTCCCAGGGCCGGTGCGGTGATCGCAATCTCCGATATGCTACAGAGCATAGGTACTCAATTGTACATACAAACATATATAATTGGTTCTTCATTCAGAATACGATCAAGCTTCTCACACCATCCATATTGTTGGGGTTAATTTTGTCCATAAGTTGCGCAACCTACAGTTTAACATCGACTCTGAATGCTTTTTTATTTTACACTCGGAGTTTTGTCAGTAATGTGCTCAGAGGAAGACGCCGAAAGAATTTTTTTCCCATTTCACTTTGTCCAAGATATCTGTGCTGGTTTCGAAACACTCTAAGCCAACGCATTACGAGGACGGGAGGTGCTCATTAATAATATTGATTCATGGAAGCATCATTGGCATGTGACTTCTGCTTCACGGTTCTATCGCTAATACAATGAATTTCGTTTTAGGGACCTAGGGAGAATTGTTCCCGAAAATCGTGTATTCTTATATAGCAGCAGTATTGTTTGTAGTGGGTTGGCCCGTGGATCTCACACTGCATTACAGACAGAATTCGTTCTTAAGCCAGGCTATCCGTATGTGAAGCTCCTTACCTGCAGAGGATTTTCCCGTTACTTATAATATAAAAAGACCCAAATATCATGTCCACAAACATTATTCTCTCTGTCCTCTTTCCCATAACCTATTTGCCTAATTAAAACACAATGCACTGAATAAGTAGGGGGGCCATACTCTGAATGTATGGCCACTACTTAAGTGATTTGAGGAGCAAGCGAAAATAATGAATTTCGAACAGTCAGATTTTTTTAGCCTTGTTTTCTGTATAAAAATAAATAACAAAGGAAGTTAGCATAACAACTTTAGTAAGCAATGTGAATAACAATAGCTTAACTGGCTTGCTGTCAAAGTAATGTCATATGACAGTTCCATGAAATTTTTCTTTTACAATGGAATGACATGTATGCGTTCCACCAGCATACATTCACTGTTTTAGTTTGGAATTTGTGCTGGCAGCGTCATTGGAACATAATTTTTTAAAGGACAACGTTTGCCAAGTCGTTAATGTCAATGGCACGATAGGTCGATGGTTGCCAACTTCTTTTGGCCTGAATTTGATAACATGTGGCTTCAATAGGACGACATCATGTGCCTCACAGAACATATTACTTTGAATATCCTGCATGAGCAATTTAAAATCATGGCATTATCACGCAGAAGTAATGTGAACTGATCACCAAAATCGTTCGATTTGATATCGTTAGACTTTTTTTTTGTTGGGTTTTCTTAAGTCACAGGTGTATGCAAATAAACCCAGACTGCAACGGTCCTCAAAGCCAGTCATACCATCTGTGAAATTTAGCATGGAAGTGCTCCACTAAAATAAGCAGTGCAGGACACTGAATGATGTTATAGTGGCATCAATACATACATACATACATAATTGGCCATTACCACTCTTCAGTCAGAATTACGGCCTAGCTTCTCACACCTCTTACGTTGTGTGTGTTAATTTTTATACATGAGTGGCAGGACCTACAGTTTAAAGTCGACTCCGAACGACAGATTTTTTTTTTGAGAAACTTTTCATGGCAATTTTATTTACTTACTGAAGTTTTGTCTGCTGTGACGTCATATCCCCTACAACGAAAAAGTTTTTGCCAGAAATTTTCAAGAGGAAATTGCCAGAGAAATATTTTTTCATATTTCGTTTTTGATGTCTGACCGGGGATTCGAACTCTGGCCTTTCGTCTAATAAGCCAACACACTACCTACTAGACTACGGCGACAGCAGCACTACTAGTGGCATCAATAGCGTTTTCAGGCACACTTTGTTTTATTTTGAGTTAACGATATGAAGTTAGGAATTTAAAGTTCCAAGAGAAAATAAAATTTGTAATGGGATTAGGTCGCAGTGGTAGCTTTGAATAACACACTAGAGAACGAATGGCGGCCCGTTGTGATCCCACAAGTAAGAGCAGGACTGAGCAACTCTCATCAAACTTATTGAAGACATGGGCTGCTCAAGGGCTGTACTAGTGATAGGGTAAAGTTTGATAAAAACATTCACAGGTTAAACACATTTTAATGAAATAATTACGGAGATCAAATAAAATATTGCTGCTTTGGAGTGTAAACTAAAAAAGCCGTCTCTCAAATAATTGCCGTTAAAAAATCATACAAATTTCAAACCCCAAAACAACTTTCTCTTTAAATTTTTTTCAAATATGAATTCCTTTCAATTTTTCTTCCTCTCACTTATTTTCTTCTGCTGCGGTCTTGCACAACTTACTAAAATATTCCCCTTCCTTTCCATCTATCCTTTCAAATAAATTTGACATGAAAAGTGTCATGAATCATGATGCCAGCAATTACAATAAAGAACCTTTGCATTGTGATAAAAGTGTAGAAAAACTTAAAGAAATTAAAACATCAAACTTCCTTTTACCCTATTGAACACTCAAATACAGCTTTAGAGTGTGCTGGAAAAATTTCTGTTCAAATGCCACAATTTAGTTTGATGAACAATAAAGTTTGCCAAAGGCAAACAATCAACATTTTTACAGGAAATGAAGCACAGCGTGAAATTGAAGAGAGAGTAAGAAAGTAAGACAGAGTTGGCTAACATTAGCTGTAAAAAGCTGGATTTTTTATTGACAATTATGGAGCGCTGATAAGCTAATTAGTTACGCTGTTAAAGTAGTCCAATGGTTAGGAACTCCAACAATATATTGTGGAGCGAATATACATTTCGAGTTCACAAATCCAATGAAGAATCCTTAGTTGTAAGTATTTTACAAATTTCAAGAATCGTTTCCTTTATTTCCATGACTTTTAAATCAAAAACCATCTTCTAAAGAAAATAAACAAAAACGACCACCATGATTTGACATTTAATTGAAAAAAATTTCTCACTCTTTCAACTCTCTATTCAAAAACTTCCATTTGATATTCTTGCTTTTGCTTTTCTTTCTTTCTTTCTTTCTTTCATTGAATAATAGACTTTCAGTAGTTGCCGCTGGCAGACTGTGTAGAAGAAAAAAAGTTAAACTCAGTGATGTTTGTCTTCAAATTCAATGGCTGTCAAACCTAAATGCAAATAAGCACAAATAGGGTAACCTTACGTTCTGAGACGTCGATCTCATTCTCAGTTAATGTTGAATTTTGCCAGAGGAATGTGACACGGTAACCCTTGTCTTTTGCTTAAAACCACCACAATTTTCTGAATCCCTTATTTCAACAAACACTATAACACTTCGAGTGGGATAGTGTGTGGTGGTGGGTGCAAAAGTTATAAAAAATTTCTCATTTTGTCTTAAAAACAAGTAGAAATTTTGCAATGAAATTACCTTTCCGCCACACAACATTGCCGTTTGTTCAAACTTAGTCATTCTGTTCTAGTACATTACCTTAGGCATGTGCGGTATGTTGCGTTTGAGGAAATGTTTGTAACATAGTCAAGAGAATGCGAATCATAATTAGTCTGTGGTATTCATTTCTGTTCAGAAGTTAAGCTCCAATTAGAAGTCAAAGTCTCACTTAGATATTATTGTGTTACTTCAACTAATATCCCTCGCAAGGACCACACATCCTATAGGTAACGACTTACACTCTGTAATAAATCTTCATTTTGCTAAAGCGTAACAGCAAGTGAAACTCCAAGAACCTTCGCGTCTTCGTGCCAAGAGCACTTCAATTCAAACTACAGCTCCTTATCTGTCATTGCGTTTCCCAATAGGACATTACCCCATGAAATGCATTTGTGTTATGGATGATAACCCGAAGCAAGAAAATATACGTCCACTAGTGTCCAAAAATATTACGTAACCTGCTGTCCTGCTGTCAAAGATTGAACATCTCTGTAAAACTAACTAAAAATACTAGCTTAGCTGAGACAATCGGGACACTTAAGCTCTGTAACATATCGGAGCCCTGTCCAGTATATCTACAGAAATTTCCCACGACAGCCCTATTTCCTGGAATCCGCATAAAAATTTCCTTTGCATTATAAAATTTCCAAGAGGATCCTGGAGGAACGCAGACAACATGATGACGTTTATTGGAGGTCTAAGCACAGCTTTATGCAACAAGTAGTGTCAAGCAAATTTGTCTGCAAACACGACCAGATGAGAGAGAAAGTACTAAAAAATTTGATATTCATCAGTTAAAGTTTGGAAACAAAAGTTTTCCTCTTTAATGCGAACGGTTAGTTTGCCATTAGGTTAAGCGCTTAAGATATCATAAACAAATGTCTCCATCCTTAACATAAGCCTACATCTGCCTACTCTGTCCACATTTTTTAACCGCCTCCAGATCTTCGGACGCGTGATACGAACCCTAATAAAATTTTCAAATCATTTTAATGTGCCCATTTTTGCTCAGAATTGCAGAATGTTCATGATCCAGGATGAGACAGAACTTAAAGACATTGAACCTTACTGCCACCAGTAATCCTCTGCTTCAATAGATGACTATTGGAGAGTCAAGTCAGATAGGAAATAGTGCTTGAGCAGGAGTAGAACAAGTACTAGCAATTAGGCCAGGTACACAGCCTGCATACTCTACCCAACAGTCGTCAGTAGCATTGGTGTTTGCAAGCACATCTATCAAAACATGAATACAATAAAGTAAGTTTGGTTCCAAAACAGTTCGATAGAAACAGTACATGATGATAGCTTTATGCCCCGAAAACGTACCCACTGTAGTTTAGATCAATCACACTCAATTATTTTATCACTTCATGACAGTTTGTGACCCTAAATAACCCTCAAATACTTTATCAAGTGTATACAAAACATCAATTCGTTAGCTGGGATGGACGCCTATAACGCAGATTAAAGAACTTTTCTGTTGTACGACTTAAGGTTGATTAGCACCTCAAACAGAAATCAAAGAACTATTACAATAATAGCCACATTATCCCTTATAGTTCTTGCAACAGCTCCTTAACAACAATATTCCACAGCAAAAACGAGGGAATTCCATCCACTAACGTTGCCCTATTCACTTCCACTGTGCCATGAGCCTTTCCAATGGAGGCAGTAATAAACTTTCTGTTCAGAAGTTTCAAATGTTGTGATTAAAGAGAGCACTGACATTGGCTTCCGAATGGACATGTTGAAAGCGTTCAAGTCGATGAAGGCTGCTAGTAATAATGCTTATATGTCGGAGCCATCTCAATGTTCTTAACCAAGGATGCTGCGACTCTAGACTCTGCTGACTCGAGACTGTGCTGACTCTAGACTTTGCTGACACTAAACTTGCTGAATTTAGATTCTGCTGTCTCTAGACTCTTCTGAGCTAGACTGCGACTCTAGACTCTGATGACTCTAGACCTGTGCAGACTCTAGAGCCTTCCTTAGGCTAGACTCTGCTGAGTCTAGACCTGCTGAGGCTAGATTCCGCGATTCTAGACCTCGCCGACTTTAGTCTCTTCTGCAACTAGACTCTGTTGAGGCTAACTCTGCTGACTGTGACGGCGCTAACTATAGAACCCTGCTGACTCTAGCCTCTGCTGACTCTAGAATATTCTGCCTCTAGACTCTGCTGAGTCTAGACTGTACTGACTCTAGACACTCGTAACTCCACATTCTGCTAACTGTAGACTTTGACTCTAGACTCTGCTGATCAAAACTTCGCTGATCTAGACCCCGCTGACTTTAGACTTCGCTGACACTAAGACTTCGCTGACTCTAGACTCCGCAGACTCAGACTCCGCTGACTCTGGACTCTCTGGCTCTAGACTCTGCTGATATCCTGACTCTTACTCTAGACTTTCTCAGTGAACCTGCCACTAGTGTAGACGGTTGAGCAGCAAACCACATCTCATTGGTCAGAATCTCTTCAATTCATACTTATGGGTCTGAAGTCATTCGCAGGGGAAATTGTAAGATTTTCAGCTTTCGGGATAAAACGATCAGTTAAACGTCGTTTCGAACGACAAATTTGAGAAACTTTTCAAAGCAATTTTATTTACTTCCAGAAATTTTGTCAGAAGGCTACTGAGAGGAATTTCGTTTCGCTTCAGATGTCTGAGCTGGGGTTAACTGAAATACTATTAGACGTGAGGCCAGGATTAAATATCCATTTCAGATATCTCCAACAAAACGAAATATGACGACTTCCTCTCAGCACATTTCCGACAAAAATTTTGAGAGTAAAGAAAATTGCCAGAAAAAGTTTCTAAAAAAATCTGGCGTTTCCCGCCACTCATGTACAAGCAGGCACAACATAAGTAGTGTGAGATGCTAGGTCTTAATCCTGACTGAAGGGTTGTAATGACAAATTATGTATGTATGCGTAAGGTATCATACATGCCGCGCCTGATCGACAATAAATTTCTTGTTTTATTTTCTTCGTCGTTTTACATGCATTTTACACAAGTTTGAAGTTTTCCTCTTACCATTACACTCAACGTATAACTATAGTTTCAACAGTAGATATGTATTTATGTATGTAGATATGTATGCGTAGTTTCATTTGTGTTTTTGCCAACTAACAAGTAAATCGAGTGTCGATTAAGGTGACATAACCGCAAGTATTTCCTTCCGTTTAAATACGTCTGCATTGCAAACGAGAATGTTGACAAGTTTAAACGATTGACAGCTTTTCACTTAACACATACAACTTTTCGTGGAAAATCACTTGTTGGAAAAACTGTCTGAGCCATGAAGCATGCAGTCGTCATGCAGCTACATGTGTGCGTGTGCGTGTAAGCATGGAATTTTCTAATAAAATGTTAAAACGTTGATGGATACAAAATTGATTCTTTCGTTCAATAAAATGCAGTCCATAATGTTTGCAAGAAAAACTAGAAAGTTTTTCAGAAATTTCATAAGCAAACGAAAGAAAAGAAAGAAAAACTTTTTTGAATAAGCAAATTAAAACAACAGGTGGTGGCATAAGGAAATTATTCTTTTGTTGTTGTTGTTGTTGGCAGCATAAATGAAATATTAGAAAATTTTCTTATGAGTTATGAGTTTAGTTTATGAGAGGGATAGTTGGAGTTTGAAGGTGGTGAAAATAGTTAAAGGATCGTAATAAAAGGAAATTTGAAAATGGAGAACGAGAAAAGAAAATTATTACACAATTGATACTGCTTTAACAGAAGTTATAGTCAAAAGGACGGTCCATTACACCTTGTTGACTCTAGACTCTGCTGACTCTAGTAGTCTATGCTGACTCAGTACTCTACTGACTCAGTATTCTGCTGACTCAGTATTCTGCTGACTCAGTATTCTGCTGAGTCTAGACTTTGCTGACACTAGACTCTGCTAACTCTAGACTCTACGGACTCTAGACTGTGCTAGCTTTAGACTCTGCTAACACCAAATTCTGCTAACTGTAGACTTTGTTGTCTCTAGACCCTGCTGACTCCAGACTCTGCTGATTCTAGATTCTGTTGATTCTAGACTCTGCTGATTCTAGGCTCTGCTGACTCTAGACTCTGCTGACTCTAGGCTCTGTTGACTCTAGACTCTGCTGACTCTAGGCTTTGCAAACTCTAGACTTTGCTGACTCTAGTCTATGCTAAGTCTAGACGTTGCTAACTCCAGACTCTACTGACTCTAGACTCTGCTGACTTCACATTCTGTTAATTCTAGACTTTGCTGACTCTAGACCTTGCTCACTCTGATCTCTGCTGTCTCTGGAACTGCTGACTCTAGACTCTGCTTATTCTAGACTTGGCTGACTCTGCTGCACACATATCCTTAAATACTGTGACCATCCATCGCAGAAGAACATCCTGAAGCTTTTGGCATTGACTATTTTTTGGCAAATGACTGTCGTAGGAGCTGTGGATCTGTCATAAAAATTGCGACTATTGATCTCCCAGTTTCTGACATCCCCAACCGAGCTCTCTAAAAGCTTTGCTTTTGCAGCAATCTCTAGAGAATATTTTATTCCTGGATTGAATACTGATTATGGCGTGGCAATGGGCCTAAATATTGGCCTAAGTAGGATCTCTTTCTAACCTAACCCAACCTGAACTACCCTTAAATGCTGCTTTTTCGATAGTTTGAAGGATTTCTAATCATGAAATTCTAGTTAAATTATTGGAGGGCCTAATCCCTCATGCATTTCTCCTTCAAATGCAGTAAACATGACTGAGACCAAAACAAAGGCGACCCAAATATACTCATCACACTTCTACTTAATTTGTATTTTCTAACTCCATAAGCTTTTCCATCAGTAAATATAACTCAACTGCAGCCAACTTCATTGCATAATTTATTTATGATTCCTTTTGTTTTCTTTTCTTATTTGAATTTTAATGGTGAATACAAGTCATAATATGCAATAAATATTCTCTCTCTCTCTACCAACATATTGTTTAAACGATGAAAAATTTTACACAAGAAAATATTATTTTACACCATTTCCCATTGCCACTATTATTCAAAATTTTCTGCTCACCAACTAAATAACGCTTCTCACACCTATCTACGTTAGGAAATGTTTTTTTTTTTCTTTGTTTGTTTTTATAGCATTTGTCAAGTTTTTTTTTTCTTTTCCCCCTTTTAAGAAAGGCAATAACAACATCTACACCAAGCCATGCTATACTTACGGGTGTTTTGCAAATAAATTTTAAAGAATATCTTCCAACGTAAGGTGGCAGCATTGAATAGGGTTCGTGGAGTATATTTTCTTGTATAGCGTAACTCCCAATTGCAATGCATTTGACAAATGATCAAGTGTTCTCAACCAGAGCAAACGGAGAATTTATTGCGCAAAAGTCGTTTGTAATGGATAAAACCAAACCGAAGACGTACAAGTCCAACAACACACACCAGAATCAGTATAATGCCTCGAACGTTATTAACAGTAACAGAAGAATACAAAAATGTTTGACTGAAGGAAAAGAAAATAAGGAAATGAAAGGATAAATAAATGAATTTGTGAATATTTCTACAAGAATAAATGGAAAATAATAGATGGCATCTAAGCCAACAAAGTGAATCAGAGTGAACCAAAAAAAAAAAAAAAATTGTTTGACTGTCCCTGTGACTCGTACCTACTCTCTCAAATGTTTGCAATGTTTTGTTGTTGATGTAAGCTTTTTTTTTTTTCTAGACAAGAGAAGCCATCAAAATAACAAATAACATCGTCTCACAAAATTGATTGCATGTCATTAATTTTCATTTCAAATTACACTGCCACTATGTCTTCCGGCGCGCCAAGTTAACGCGCGCTCGCTTATTTCTATCCATGTTCACAGCATCTTTAAAATCGACATTGAAACATGCCACCAAAGCCATATCAGGCTAACAACAACAACTATACTAACAAAAAATTCTAACAGCATGAATAATAGCAATAGAAATGCTATCATCAGCAGCAGAAGCAACACTAACAGCAACAACAACAACAACAACAATCTCCAATGTCATCTTGGAAAATTGAATGCATAGCACTGGGTACTCCATCTATCAGCGCCGAGTTGTAGTTATTGCTCTTGTTATAGCATCAGTAGTGGTGGTAGTAGTAGTAGTAGTAGTAGTAGTAGTAGTAGTAGTAGTAGTAGTAAAAAGAGTAGATATGTATGTACTCTTAGCAATAGAGCGCGTGTTGTATGTATCTGTGAAATTAATAACACGATGTGAAGAGCTGGAGAGCAGAACTAACAAAATAAATGATCTACAGTGGCACGGTCAACAAAAAATCAAGGTTAACTGAAATGAATACGAAAACAAAATGTCTTACATTGGAATTGAATTGTTCTTGTTATGCTGGTTTTAAAAAGGAACATCCGGTATGGTCGTTTGTAGAGTATTTATTTAAGTACTCACTACGAAACGATAACGACAACAATTCTGCAACTAGAGAAAATGTTGCATCGAACCCAAGCAATAATATCGGCATGATTAGAACTTATCAGTACGGTTTCAAACCTGCTAAGATCTCCATCTACCAGATATCACAGTAAGTTTAACCCATTAAAAGCAAGTCGCCACACACAATAATTTTTTTTAATAACACGACGGCATTCCTTAGCGCAATTTTTCAGTGATAAGGCTGTGCAATTTGACATTAATCAGCTCCGTCCAGGTAAGAAAGGACATCTCCGAACCTTAGCGGCATAGGCAATCAGGTCCTTCGCGATATTTGAGTTCGGTATTCTGTCAGAGCTGATTATGACTATGCCTGTTTGACAGTGAACAGCTCTTACAGATTCGTCAAGGTAGGAAAGGACATCTTCAAACCTTAGCGGCATAGGCAATCAAGTCCTTCGCAATATTTGAGTTCGGTATTCCGGCAGAGCTGATATGACTATGCTGCTTGACGGTGAATAGCTCTTACAGTTTCGTCAAGGTAGGAACCTTAGCGCCATTGGCATCGGATTTTTCGCAATGTTTGAGTTCATCATTCCAGCAGAGCTGATAAGTTGTGCAGTTGGACATTGACCAGCTCCTACAGCTCGTCAGGTGGGAAAGGACCTCTCCAAACATCTTCATATCATGCAAGATACCTTTTCAGACCTCTTCAACGTCGCCATTCAAAGAATTTACGTAACTCGGGATTTCATTGCAATGACGCTATTTCTACAAATATTCCGGCTGCTTGTGTACGCGATGAAACAACATTTATTGACGACACGAACGAGATATTACAACAGACTCTATGGCTATAAAGAAGCAGTGGACAAAATAAAACGAAGTATATGATACCGACAAGTAAGGACCTAGAGCGACGTTGTTAGTGAATTGATTTATCTCTGCTATTACTACAAAAAAAATGCCAGCCTGGAGATCAACCATAGGTTAACAACAGCAGTTCGTATGGTGTCAATGGAAATTGAGTAGCAGAGACTTTTTTCCATACGACGAAAGAGATACTCCACAAGAGGCTCATGCTTCAAGTGTTTCTCTATGGCTCTTAAGCTTGGATGATATTACACACTGAAGTAGCTGATTTGGAGTATTCAAGAGAAAAATTGTACACAATTTTCGTCCAGTTCAAGTTGGCATTAATTTCGGCATCCTACGACGAAAAAAGATACCCTACAAGATGCTTCTAATATGCTACTCTATGGCTCTTAAGCACGATGACGTTACATACTGAAGCAGCTGCTTGAGAGTATTTTTGATAAAAATTGTACGCCAGATTTTCAGTCCAGCGGGAGTTGCCATGATTTCGGCAACCTACTAACTATTAGCTGTAAGAACTCAATGCTATGGAAGTTGATCAGCGGCTGCGCTGGTTTAGCTATGTTTGTTTGAATAGAGAGAGAGTTTTTCGGCGAAGACGAACATTGGTTGCAATATTTGGAATAGAAGACGTACAAATAAACGAGAATTATTTTCAGTACGAATTGCGATATTCCTGCCATAAAGAACAACTGAATCCAAATACCTTGCCAGCCGATTGCCGCGTATGGCCACGCTTTGTAGCCCGTTCACAACATTTAGTCCAGTCAGGGGTGACAGCTTTAATTCTGGTGTGCAATATTCATTCAAAACGTGTAGAGAAAAATTGTACAGAATTTTTTCGTCCAGTTCAAGTTGGCATTAATTTCGGCATCCTACGACGAAAAAGATACCCTACAAGATGCTTCTAATATGCTACTCTATGGCTCTTAAGCACGGATGACGTTACATACTGAAGCAGCTGCTTGAGAGTATTTTTGATAAAAATTGTACGCCAGATTTTCAGTCCAGCGGGAGTTGGCCATGATTTCGCAACCTACTAACTATTAGCTGTAAGAACTCAATGCTATGGAAGTTGATCAGCGGCTGCGCTGGTTTAGCTATGTTTGTTTGAATAGAGAGAGAGTTTTTCGGCGAAACGAACATTGGTTGCAATATTTGGAATAGAAGACGTACAAATAAACGAGAATTATTTTCAGTACGAATTGCGATATTCCTGCCATAAAGAACAACTGAATCCAAATACCTTGCCAGCCGATTGCCGCGTATGGCCACGCTTTGTAGCCCGTTCACAACATTTAGTCCAGTCAGGGGTGACAGCTTTAATTCTGGTGTGCAATATTCAATACCTATACACACATTCGAGTTTTTTATAGGGGAACAGGTATGACACTCACACTGCGTTGTTGTTGATCGTTTATTAGCTCGAGTGGCAACAACTTTCAACATAGCAATCGCAAACATAGATATTTGCAACATCGTACCCTGCCATCCATAGTGTATTTGCATCTTTATCCACTTTACCTTGCCTTTATTCAAATCTGTTTGATGGACTTTTTGAAGTTATTGTAGGAACCTATCTATTTGGTGAACCAATTTGGTGGATCATCCTCATATGGATTTAAAAATAATGGCGCCCTATGTGTATAAGCAATTTAAAGAGAAAGGGAAAATCAATTTTTTATGTCATTTTGTCCTTTAATGAAGCTGTAGGCTGATATTAACGGGTAACAAAAGTAAACTGAATGGAGCACCTTTTACAAAATTTCGGCAGCGGTCCACTTACACTTGCTTGTTATCAGTTAAGCAGCAGAAAATGCTAAAAGTCATGGCCTTATTATTTAAGGTCCTAATATTTCTACAATACGCCATCGGTTCTGATTCTGTTTTATCTTGTGTATACTAGGCGAGTAAGAAAAAATACTCACTTTTGTCCCACTGTCTTTGAAGTCTGCTTATGTCGGTAGAACACGCTCTAAATTTCTTTTTCATTTTAATTTTTCCATACTTTTTCGAAGATTTATGTTGTGTTGCTGCTATTGCTGAATCGTCTGTTTCAGTTACTTTCGTCTTCTTCCATTTTCATTCTTTGTAACTGCAATAATTTTTATTTTCTATTCATTTCTTCTTCTTGTTTTTGTTGTTGTTGTTACTTTAGCCGACATTATTACCAGAATAAAATCTATGGCTTTCAGTTACTACTTTGCTGCTGCTACGCTACGTCTGCTTCTATCTTTAACAGACACATTCACGTCATTTGTTGTTGTTGTTGTTGTTGGCGTTATTTTTTTTTGCATTTTCATTTGCTTTACTTTTCATCTTCACTTCACTGTACATCTTCGGGCTTCTACGGATCCTATAGCAACTTTATCCAAGGATGTCTAGTAATGTCCAGTATGAAACGAGTAAAATGTTCTAACATGACATGGTTAATGGCTGACAGTGCTCTTCTGTTATGGTGCTGGCAGATAATGCCGTTGCTGCTTTATTTCTCTGTTCTGCCCTGCCAGCCTGCCTGCTTGACTGCCAGTTTTTCATTTGAAATAATTTATTTCTTTTCTTCAACTTGTTATTTACGTATGAACTTTGTTTTCTCTATGAGCTCTTTTCGTTCCTCTGGTTTTTTTTGTCTATGAATGCAAAAAGAAAATGAAGGAGGATGTGAAGAAGAATAAGAAGTTGGTTTGAACTCATAATGGGTTAGACGGGTCTGATGAAAATTAATAGAATGGGGATTAACTTAATTTAATATTTAAAAAGATGAGAATAAAAACATCAATGATACCAAACACAGTGAAAAAAGCACTTTTTGTCATGGTTCTAGGTATGACTTGTCTGATCAAACTTATGCTCATGTTGGCCAGTGTTGAGTGAACTCAATTACGTTCGAGTCCAAACATAATTTTCTATTTACTCCCAGAATTATGGCAAGAAATCTGCTGAGAGGAAGTCGTCAATGACCTAGGGTTTGAACCAAGACTTCTTAAGGCCTAATAAGCCTACAGCGACTTGACTTGACTTCTCTGGGCTAACATCGCTAATACCGACCTTCGTGGAAATGAACCAAACACGGTAATGAGATTTCAGACTTTGATCGAGGGCTGTCTTTTAAATGTTTCAGAAAAAGAAAAGCTTCGTAGATATGCTACAATTGCAATAAGCAATTCCGAGTATGGGGTTTCAGAGGTTAATCGAGTGGCATCGGTTGTTTAATATTATTACAGGGCCTAGGGTACTTGGTAGCATAATGCGAAAAATTACCAATGTCCGGAACTGTGTCGCATTCAGCAAGCAGCTTGCTACGTAAACATCAAATAGGTATTTAAGCAATCACGCCTGGGTTGTGTGTTGGCTGCCCCAGTTACAAGGTTTGATGAAGAACCTCAATCAGCTACCCATTGCTCATTGTAGCATGTTCATTGTAGCAGGTTTGATGAAGAACCTCAATCTGCTATCCATGTTCGTTGTAGCAGCAATGCTAGAAGATGGAACTTGGCTAATGAATAAAAAAAATCCTCGAGGCTAGAACATAAGTTACAGTTTCAGGAGTAACCTTATCCTCGAATGTGAAAGATAATTGGCTTAGAAGCACACGCAACAATTGATTTTATTGATGCCATTATATGTGCATTCAAATTCATTCTTCTCTGTATAGAAAGCATTTGAAATGTTTAAAACACAATGGTGTATTGCACGTAGCGTTGTCCTGTTCAGACCACATTTAATTAGTATTGCGATCACCCAATTCACGCCAATAGTTGTTGATAATCATGAACTATAGTGGTCGTCGTTGGGGCCAAAGCCTTTCTCAAAGAAATAAGGACCTATGACGTCATTACACACAAAACCGTGAGTTTTTCGGGATTCATTGGATGCTCAGAAAATCTTATGGATTTGCATCATCCTAAATACGAAAATTTTGTTTGAATATCCAGCAATATGCCGCATAGCTAAGGACATATTTTCGATAAGACAAATGTTGTTTCAAAGCCTTGTTGTACGGCTCATCCGACCATGGACAATTAAATCGATGGAGTTTCATCGCTGCAGTGGCCGTAATCCAGTAAGTAGTGTGAAGGCTATTAAGACAAGAGATCATGGCTCTCAAATGAAACAATTACCTCTCAACAGTCTTCTGGCAAGAACTCTGAGATTCTCAGCTGTCAACAGGCAAAAATTTGCAACGAAAAGTTTATCAAAAGTCTCCCTCATGTATAAAATTAATACACACAACATGAGTAGTGTGTGGAGCTAGGTTGTAATCCTGACTAAACAGTTATAATGACCAATTAAAAAAAAAATAAAGCTTCAACGCTAAACAAAATTCTTTGATAAAAATGCTCATATTGAGCCAATTATCAATGAGTCCAGGCAGCAGAAATGCAATTCAAACGATGGTTGTATGATTTCAACTCTTGTAGAAGATTTTATTTCTAAGAAATGTAAGCCACTATCCTTACGTTAAATTTTCCATTAATTCGAAGGATAACGGTCAGTAAAATAACAATATGAAGGTGTGTCAAGATTTCGATGTCTTCTTTGAAACTTTACATTACAGCAACAATATGCTCTTCTAAACATAATTGGTCATTACAACCTTTCAGTCAGGATTACAACCTAGCTTCTCAAAGCACTCATGTTGTGTGCGTTAATTTTATACATGAGTAGAGCGACCTACAGTTTAAAGTCAACTCAGAACGACAGATTTTTGAGAAACATTTCATGGCACTTTTATTTACTTACAGAGCTTTTGTCCGCTGTGACGTCATATCCCCTACAACGAAAGAGTTTTTGCCAGAAATCTGCTGAGAGGAGGAAGTGGCCGAAGAAATATTTTCACATATTCGTTCTCATGTCTGAGCTGGGGTTTGAACCCTGACCTTACGTCTAATAAGCCTACTAGACTACGGCAACTTCTATGATCCTCATTTCAAATAAAAACTTTTCCTCCTTATCAAACATTATTAACACCATCCCTACTGTAGGGTATTAAACATTAAAAGGATAAAAGGATAACAGATTGCTGTTATTGCACATACAATTGCAATTATTATTGTTATCACAAATACACAGAAATGTGTTGTTTTTGTTGTTGTATTCATTTGTCTTTTCACTGTTTCTGCTGTTTTGCAAGTGACACCAACATTTGTGACAGTATGACACCGACACTGACAGTTGTCAACTGCTGTTGTATATTCTGTCACATTTTATAAATTGTGATTTTGTTGTTGTTTTCAGCTTTTGTTTTTTGTTTTTGTTGTTGTTTTTCTCATTTGTTATTATTATTTATTTTATTCTTTCCTACTTCATTTTCTGTTTTTATTTTTGACAATTGTTGTTGTTGTTGTTGTTGTTGTTATCATTGTTTTAGCAGTAGCCAACAAAACTAATGTTATAATGCAGGAGTACGAAAATGGCACAATGATGTCCTTGTGCTCAAAATTTCTAAAAAAAAGAGAAAAAAAGACGGAAATAACAGTAAGGAGTATACAATAAAATTCCTAGTGGTAGGAGCAAGTAGAAGACATTTAACAAATTGGATGCAAAGATTTCGAGCTTGATAGCTGAAGTAAGGATTTTTGATAGAAGCCAGAAGAACTTTTTTTTTTTTTGTTTTCATCAGCAAGTGCGAAATTTTGGAAGCGAAATACTTCCTAGAAAGCATTCTGAGAAATTTTGAATCAAAGATTTCTGCCAAAATACGAAATCATGCCTCAGAAGGCATAACAATTCGGAAATCCTTAAATGTGAACAGGGATACTACGTGTCCATTTCTTAGGTAGAAGGCATATTTAAAAACACTTCTCATCAGACCATAAATAGGTCACCGTAAGAAGAGGATGACAGAGTCCTATAAACCCGACCTAAGTAAACACATAGAGGGAAACGAAACAATAAAGATCAACACAACTAGGTGCAGCCCATAAAGGCAATGTACTCACGTGTACATTTCTGTGAATAAACTCCTGACAAAACTACTAGAAGTGATCACTGAGTGTAAAGGATACGTACATAATTTGTTATTACAACACTTCAGTCAGTGTTACTTCTCACACTCTTTATGTTTGTGTGTGTAATTTTATAAATGGGTGCCGGGAACCTGCAGTTTACAATAGACAACAAACGACAGATTTGTGGGAAATCTCTATGGCAAATTTTATTTACTCTCAGACTTTTCGCCACAAGCCTGTTGAGGGGAAGTCGTCGAAGAAATATTTTTCGAATTTCATTTTGCTGGAGATGGTTGAACCGTGGCCGAACTAACAGACTACCTACTAGATACGGCAACATGAAGGCAAATTTGAAGAGACTCTCTGAGAATTATTGAAAGCCATCTTAACATTGTAGGTCATTGATGCATGATATGGGCCTGAGGAAAATAACCCGGGCCAGAAGGACTATAGATTTACATGGAAGAAAAAATTTCCTAAATTGGAAAAATATTTGATACTTGGATGAGTAATATCACTGAGAACTGAGGTCAAATATCTAGGAATAGTAAATTGACATGGAGGGCTCACAATGCCTTAATGGTATGCAGAATACTTGAATTAAAATCCTGGGGATGAAAACCCAGGATAATACACTGAAAATATAACATAATGGTCAAAGCAATAGTGAGGATCCACTTAGAGACCAGTCATGCCTTAATTGTATGCAGAAGCGTGGAGTGGAATCCTGGGGATGAAACCCAGGAATAATACATTGAAAATATAACATAATGGTCAAGCAATAGTGAGGCTCATTTAGTTACCAGTCACGCCTGGGGGATGTACCCTGAATATATAACATGATGGTGAGAGCAATAGAGACCTAAGTGGCAATTGTCTGGCCAGATGGAATAAATCTGAAAAGAACTCAAATGTGTTGGACAAGATGCAGGACTAGCGTGTATTGGTATAACAGGGGCAATGAGAACATGTTCTAATATTGACGCTGAAGTGTTGGTAGTGAATACCAATTTTGGAATCTATTTGTTAGATTGCAAGAGACAAGTCGAACATGAAACTTATTTGAAGATTTCGGAAACTAAAGAATCGATTGGCTAACAGGGCAATGAGAACATGGAGGCTCTGTTGAATATATGTCCACTGTATGTGTTACTGAAGCAATAGCTTTGGAATCCATGCTTAGATTAATGGTGGACAGTCCAACATGACATTTATTTGAAGAGTTTTCGTGACCTAAAATCGATTGCCTAAGAGCTACGTTTTTATCAGTCCCCTGGACAAAACCAATAGTCTTTATGATTTTGAGGATGTTTTCAACAAGACTAAGTAACCAAAATAAATGGAACAATCTAGAGCTGCGTACTCTTTTAAAAGATGAACTGTTGTGTGGTATGCATATGGGTCAGCAACGGATCTGGGAAGAGTGCAGGAGTTTTTGATCTTAGAATGAAACATATTGAGCCATGGGGAATACTCACGTATATTGATTCAAGCGGAAGTTTATGTCATTGACTACTTATTTCGTATTTTCAATTAAATTTGCTACTATGAATGGCAAACTTGAAAAAATATAAAAAAATTTGCAATTGCAAGTTTACCTCATCAAACCTCATAGCATATTAAGTCAAACAATATATGTGTGCATCACGTTTCAAAGGCCTATCTCTCTTCTTTCCAATAAGGCTTAAATTTTGGGACATTGGTTCAGAAATGTTTGTGTAATCAATAAATTTCTGCTTAAAGTCCAAACAGTTTGACATTTTCGTCAAATAAAAAAAAGTTTGGAGGTTCGAGAAATATAAAAAATTATTTTTGAGTTCCACTCAACCTAGTGAACAACTTAGGCTATGAAATTACTCGGGTTGTATTTTCACTGTCGCACCGTGTATTAATGCATCCAAGGAAGTAACATCGGGGTACACATTAAGCAGAATTATTCGTTGATGCATCCAGCCGTAGTGTGAGGTTTGTCAGGGCAAAGGGCTTGGAGGACACATTACAGATCTGCTTCAATTTATGGGGACTACCAAAGATCGTATGGTCTTAGTACTAAGGCATACTTCACAGTAATGAAAATAAAAGGCATGTTCTCTGTCACTTTTGGCAGATCTATGCATTCAAGGGAGTAATATCTGGGTTCACATTAAGGACGAGAATTATAGTTGTTGACACCGAGCAGCAAACTGAGGTTTGTCAGGGCAAAGGGCTTGGAGGAAACATTACAGAGTTCTGCTTCAAAGTTTGAGGGGACTACCAAAGATCGTATGGTCACAGTACTAAGGCCCTACTTCACAGTAATGAAAATAAAAGGCATGTCTCTTGTCACTTTTGGCAGATCCTATGCATTCAAGGAAGTAACATCGAAGTTCACATTAAGGTAGAGGATTATCGTTGTTGACATCCAGCCGTATTGTGAGGTTTGTCAGGGCAAAGGGCTTGGAGAACACATTACAGAGATCTCCTTAAAAGTTTGAGGGGACTACCAAAGATCGTATGGTCCACAGTACTAAGGCACTACTTCACAGTAATGAAAATAAAGGCATGTTCTCTGTCACTTTTGGCAGATCCTATGCGATTCAAGGAAGTAACATCTGGGTTCACATTAAGTAGAGAATTATCGTTGTTGACATCGAGCAGCAAACTGAGGTTTGTCAGGGCAAAGGGCTTGGAGAAGACATTACAGAGATCTCCTTAAAAGTTTATGGGGACTACCAAAGATCGTATTGGTCTTAGTTCTAAGGCACTACTTCATAACATAACATAATTGGCAATTACAACCCTTTAATCAGGATTACGGAATAGCTTCTCACATCACTTATGTTGTGTGTGTTAATTTTACAAATGAGTGGCGGGACCTACAGTTTAAAGTCGACTCCGAACGACAGATTTTTGAGAAACTTTTCATGGCAATTTTCTTTTACTCTCAGAGTTTTTGCCAGAAATCTGCTGAGAGGAAGGCGTCGAAGGAATATTTTTTTTTCATATTTCGTTTTTGATGTCTGACCGGAGATACGAACCCTGGCCTTTCGTCAAATAAGCCAATACACTACCTACTAGACTACGGCGACCTACTAGACTACGGCGACTACTACTTCACAGTAATGAAAACAAAAGGCAGATCCTGTAAAAATTTATGGTGTTGGCAAAAGATCCTTACAGTCCTACTGCTCTAACACAATAATTTAAATTTTTTCTTTTTTTTTTTGGAAATAATGAAACAAATTTCCTTTGCAAAAAAACGATACGCAAATATAAGAAAGGAAGATAAAAAAAAAACACGTTCATGAGGGTTATTGCCATACTTCCACAAAAGTGTAGCATTTAAAGTGCAATAAAAGAAAATTTATAGGATGTCATAAATATTAAAATAGCAATTAATTCAAATGTATGTATGGATGTATGTATATATGTATGTTCCATGAACAAATAGAATGAGCGTATATGTACGTATGTAAATGCAAAATAATGGCTTCTTTTTTTTATATTTTTTCAAAAATTTTGCATCCCTCGAAAAGAAAAAAAAAATACAAGCAACGTAACTGTTTTATTCCAAAGGCCATATGAAATGAAATGAAATGAAATGAAATTTGTATACAAATTTTTTATTCCCCCCTTCCCTTCCCTTCCCTTCTTTTGTAAAGTAATACTAAACAAGAGAGCAAGGAAAAAAAAGGTGCATTTAAAATGGAAAAAAGAGGACAAGAAATTAAAAAAACAAATTCAACTACCATACTTATGCTATAAATTATAATTAAGCATTATCTATGACAGGCATTGCTACCATAAAAAGGACGAGAATGTGTTTTGTTTTGTTGTTTTTTTTTTGTGAGTTTTAAGTGCCTGCTAAAAAGGACATTAATCACTTACGATTGCATATCAGTGATAAATTTTTGATGCAGATAATATATCTTCTCTTTTTAAATACAAATAGCACCACTAAAACGAGATCATCATCATCATCATCATCATTATTGTTGAAATATGGCCAGAATAGTTTGTCGTACGCAAATGTCATTCTATTGTTGCAAGCAGATTTCAACAAACGATGAGTAACGTATGCTTAATGCTTTGATAAGGAAAATAACAATAAAAACGAAATTTTATGGCAATATTAAGAGGGAAATAAAAACGCACACTAAATTATCAATGCATATACTTGTACGTACATGTATGTACATACTCATGTATTCAAAGAAAATCTAATAAAAGAATCCTGCATGTAATGAAGGAATCTATAAAAATTTTAATTTATGGAACAAACATTAAACGTGTAATACAGAAATCAAAGAAAAAGATGACGATAAAAGTAATGAGCAACATGATATACGCTGCAAGCAATATGTTCGTAATGCAGGGCTTACATTATGTAGGGCAAAAAACCGAAGAAGAAAACTTTCAACATCAATTTTTCTAATTCAGCCTAATATAGTCATCATATATCTCTGGCAGCCTCAATTAAAGATATTTGCACTTGAATGCATGCGTCTTTTCTGACAAAAATAATCGTTAAAATCTTCCTTGCAGATACAACTATGGATCACGTCTAAATAAACATCTAGGGTGAGCTATCGCTCGGTTTAAATTTGAACCATGGGGTGTTTCAAATCTGGCAATACTTATGGCATTCTATTCTAACATACATAACATAATCGGCCATTACAACCCTTCAATCAGTATTACGACCTAGCTTCTCACACCACATATGTTGTGTGTGTTAATTTTATGAGTCGACTCCGAACGACAGATTTTTGAGAAACTTTTCATGGCAATTTTATTTACTCTGAGAGTTTTTGCCAGAAATCTGCTGAGAGGAAGTCGCCTAAGAAATATTTTTTTCATATTTCGTGATGTCTCACCGGGGATTCGAACCCTGGCCTTTCGTCTAATAAGCTAACACACTACCTACTAAACTACGGATTCTATTCTAACGCAAAATTCAATAGATTATCTCCACCGAACGTAATAAATCGATTTACGCCTGAGCAACGTTTGGATTTATTGGAAATTTATTTCCAAAACAAAGAAAATCAGTCGAAAATTGCATGAAAGTGTCGTACAAAATTTGGTTGCATAGAAGGGGAAACAGTGCCCGGTATACACAAGTTTATTGGTAAAGTTCGTGAAACTGGTTTCATAAATGATGCAACAAGACGTGAGCGTACTTAGACATTGCGTACACTTGAAAATTTGAAAGCTGTAGCTGAGAGTCTAAGTGAGAGAGAACCAACAGCAACTCGTCATCGTTCTCAAGAATTAAACATTTCCCACACCAATTGAATTTTATGAAAAGATCTCAGTATAATGCCTCACCAAAGTTCAATTGGTTCAAGAGTTGAAGCCGCATGTTCATCCACTCCGTTTTCGCTTCGCTAGAAAATATTGAAGTTGTGGCCATCAAGATCAACTCGTTATCGTTCTCAAGAATTAAACTTTTCCCACAGCAGTTGATGCCGAATTTTATGAAAAGATCTCAGTAAGACGCCTTACAAGGTTCAATTGGTTTAATAGTTGAAGCAGCATGACCATTCCCTTCGCCTTCGCTTCGCTAAATGGGCCAAAGAGAAACAGCACGTTGCCGTCGATGTTGCCAAAAATGATGATGATGGTGGATGAAATTTATTTTCGTCTTGGTGGGTATGTTAATAAGCTAAAGTGCCGTATTTGGGGCTCAGAAAATCCGCACGCGAGCTTACACATTCCAATGCAACCATTACGAGAGATTGCTTGGTGCGGCTTGTGGAGCAGAGTCTTCATTGGCCCATATTCCTTTGTAAAACAGGACAGCGCAACCATTACGGTCTATGGATACACCAGCCATGAGAACCGATTTTTTTGTACCCGCTCTTAATGGTATTGATGTCAACGATGTTTGGTTTCAACAGCATGACGCAACATATCTAATGCCAGAATCGATTTATTGCATCAAACATTTGATGGCCGTTTAATTAAACCAAATGCTGATGTCAATTGGCCGTCCAGAAGCTGCGATTTGACACCGTTGGACTATTTTCTGTGGGACGTGGTTAAAGAAAAGAGTTATGCCGACAAACCAGAGATAATTGACCATTTGAAGGCCAATATTCCTGATGTTATCGCCGGGATAAGACCCCATACACTCGAAAAAATGTACGAAAATTGATTCGATCGAATGAAGTACTGTGAGGCTAGCCGCGACAGCCGTATGCATAAAGTGATGTTCCATTTCTATGTGGAATAACTGTACTTCAGAAGAGAAAAATTTATTTGTTTTATTTGGATTTTTAAAGTTAAACTTTTAAATTCCCCTCCCTGTACATACACAATTGATCGTTACAACTCTTCAGTCGGGATTACAACCTAGTTTCTTACGCCAATTATATTGTGTGCTAATTTTAAACACGTTTGGCGGAGTCCGACAGTTGAAAATAGACTGCGAACGAAAAATTTTTTTAGGAGAAACTTTTTCATGAAAATTTTTAATTTACTCTCAGAGAGAGCTTTTTTCCAGATATCTGCTGAGAAGAAGCCGAAGAAGTAGTATTTTTTATTTTTCGTTTTGTTGGAGATGTTTGACCTGTGGTTTGAAGCGTAAGCCAACACTATACCTACTAGAATATGGTAACTTCTGGCCATTATTTCGAAGCAAAATGTTGCAACAATCCCTACCTAGAAGCCATGATGAGCCACTCGGCCGTATTAATGGATATTTGAATGATAAATTGGCCTTCTTAAGCGCTTGCCTATAATATCCAGGAGAGAGGAGAAAGGTAGATAAAGAAATTGGATTTTCGTATTAAGATTATTTAGACTATGGCCACTTTAGCACGAGCATATACACCGAAATTTATTGCCAGAATTTTACTGTCATTTAAAATTGATTTTTAATCTGTTGATTTAGCACAATGTACGCACATCACTTCAATTTTATTTATTGAAAGATATGCAATTAAGGAATATGGAACGTTTGTAAAAGCAATACAAGTATTACAGGGTAATTAGGGTCATCATAACCTCCAATTATTTGAGTAGAAAGAAGTGGAAAGAAAAAGTCTGAAAGCATTAACGGAGACTGAAGTATCTGTGGTCTAATCGATAGTATTTGGGCTTATTGGGTAGTCGGAATAAATATTTTCTTCATATTTCGTTGTGTTGGAGATGTCTGACGTGGGATTAGTACCATGACCATTGTAGGCTTTTTTGTAAATTTTTATGAGTAGAGCAGCAAACAGTTGAGTACGCTCATATAAATTATTTGTATTTAAGCTTGAATAATATTTAAATGCCTTATTAATAATTTTTATTTATAATAATAGAAACACCTGGGTAACCTTAAAGTCTATTGTTTTAAAAAAATTTTTTAATACAAAAACATGAAGTTTCTTAATTAATTCTGACAACATTTCAATTCATTAAATTATAATGAATGACATTTGAAATTGCAAATCCATAAATTAACGTACCATAACAAATTACAACAACACCAACAACAACAATTGTTTTTTTCTTTTTTTTCTTAAACAATAACAAATTTTAACATAATAATACAAAATAATAAAACAATAAAATAACAACAACAACAACAAAAAATGGAAACATTAACGGCTTAACAGAAATTAACATATCAATTGAAATATACTTGCTTGCGGGTATACAGAATGAGATTTTCAAACAAATGAAAACACGTAACGAATTTGTGAAAAAAGGAAAGAAAGAAGAAGAAGAGGAAAAAGGAGAGAGTAAAGACATCGAAACTGTTGTCAAAACCGGGTGACATTAAATCATAAATTGCACGGCAACATGCGAATAAATTTTTCCAGTGGAAAGTCAAAACTTAAAATTTTAATACAACGTAGCGAATGTAAAAAGCTCTTTACCCACCACCACATTGTTGTCGTACTTTAAATAAATCATGATTTGCGGTTAGGCAAACTTCTTTCGGTAGGTTACTTTGTTTATGGTCTGCTATTACGCTACGTTAGTTATGTCACCCGAATAAACAGTGAGTGTCAAAAGAAACTGTACCACTGTGTAGTAAAATTCTAACAATCATCAAATCAACTTTTACCACTTAAGGAGAGTGCCCGAAAAAAAAAAATTTATAATTTTTTTCAAAAAAAAAAAAAAAAAAAAAAATTTTTTTTTCAAAATATTCAAATAAAACCAAAAAAAAATTTTTTTTTTCAAAATATTATCATTTTTTTTTTCGGGCACTCTCCTTAAGTGGTAAAAGTTTTCTAATTTTTTTTTTTTTTTTTTTTTTTTTCAATTTTAAAAACTGGCAATGAAACAATTTTAAAAATAAAAATCATGGTAGTTTATAAATTAATATAATATTTTTTAAATGTACACTTTCTTTTAGCTCTCACTGTATATATTGTGGTAAAATACTTAAACTGATTAGCTGTATAAAACGGGATGCCAAAAACAAAATAGAAAAGGTGATGAATAACTTGTTTTAATACAACATCAATTATCATGATTTACAACAAATAATTCATAAACAAACAAATGATCACACAGTGTGACTACTTCATGAGCATACAACTTTCAATTCAAGGGAAAGTTGTGCTAACAACATGGTTACAATAGCAATGACAACAACCACAACAAGAACAACAACAACTACTACGCTAACAATTATAATATTACCATTTATAACTGTTTATTTAGCATATACAACATGCATGGTGGCATGTATTTAATAAAATTACAATAACAACACCGCTTTATGTTTACCAACCAACCTTAATGTTGTTCTCTCTCTCTCTCTATCTCTCTCTTTGTGTAGTTATATTTCACTCTACCACTACTACTACTACTCCTACCAACACCATAATTATCGTTCAATTCATAAGAATTTTAAATAAAATAAATTTTCTAAATGCATGTTAAACAGCCGTTAAAATGAAAAAGAACAACAACAACAACAACAATAACAACAACATATTAACATGGTAACATTGTGTGTGTGCCAGTGACAATGTTTGTAATTATTTTTCTATTTCTATTTAAAATTTATTTAATGCGACACGACATTACAATTGAGCCAAAGTGACAAACAACAAAAGCTTATGAACTCTCTTAACGTATAAACAACGATGTACGTACGTGTGGCCTTTGTATGTATGTGCTGAACATATGCAGGGATGGCAAACTTTTAAAATCAAATGGTCAAAGAAACACGCAAGAGATAAGCAGTATTAACTGAAGACCATTTTTAATATCAAATCCTTTTTATAATTTTTATAAAGGGTTGTCTATATGTCGGTTTCTAAATGTTCTAAATGTTAAGATCTGGCTATGATGTTCGATGTACAACATCATTTAAATGATCACTTCTGTATAGGTCCCAGTGGTCTATAATTTTGGTTTTATATTTGACCTCTCTATAGCTCACTGCCCTTATTAAGTAGCTCACTACTTTGTCAAACGGTTGGTTTTAAAGACACTAAATTCCTAACCTGTTATTAATATTGTCTAAGTAAGTCCATAGATAATGATTGTTCCCAAACTGCTTAATTTTTATCAAAGAAAAGGACTCATCACTGCAAACAAATCATAGAAAGGGTTAGGACCTTTAGAACTAATTGAAAATGGAGAAAAGAGAGAATGTCCTTTAACTAAACACACATATCAACGTCATAATCATGCCTCAGGAATTGTATTTACACGTTCTAACTAACGTTTTCTTACTCAGAAAACCTCGATGGCCAGTTCACATCGCCTTCACGTGAGGTGACCATATCACTTGTACAGGATATTCGATGTGACATAAGTAGTGTGGTACGTAATGCCACCATGCTAAAAACCATTTCGTTGGTGTCCAGATCATTTGATTCAGATCAAAAGGAGTCGATAATCCTACCTACCAATAGTACTTGCCATTGATAGTGATGACCTTGTTAACATAGTTCCCACAGAAACCTGAAAGGACCATGCCCTCGTCTCAAATTCCACATCAAAAATTTACGCTTTCAGGGGGAAATGGACGCTCTTGGATTTCATGTGAATGGGTATTCGTTCCAAATTCGACAATTTTGTTCGTTCACTCAAAAATTTACTTTTTCAGGGGGAAATGGACGCTCTTGGACGCTCCCAAATTCGACAATTTTCTTCGTTCACTCAAAAAATTAAAAAAAAAAATGAGCCTCAGTTATGATGGTGATTTTTCGATGAAAATTATGGCCAATTGTCAACTCTTACAAATCAGATTCAATAAACGCAGGTTATTGTCAATGGTCGTTAGCTTCAGTTCCAGGTCTATATTAATTATACATGGGCACCACGCTGGGTTATGACATAAAATTCTCCAAAGTTTTGGTCTGCGAAAGGACGTGTTCTTGTAAGCGATACGAAATCGACTAAAGAGCATTCTTCAACACACTTTTACCGACACCAGTGCTGTTTTTAGCAGATCTTACGGGTTTTCAACGTGCGGATGTTGACCAAACAATTAGTGAACCAGTGCACTCTGTTTTATCTACCACATTGCATGTATTTAGCTCAGAAAGACGATTATGGCGATTGTAAAATGAGTTCCTACAAGATGACCGTTATTAAATGACAAAGTTCTGAAGTCCCTGTAGGAAGATCCCATAAAATTCAATTTCCATGAGACTACAAACTGGTAGTCCATGAAAGAAAGGAGATTTTTGATTGATGATGTTTGTCAATATTGACTGATGTTCCATTGCCACTGAACTCGCCATAGTCTAGTACGTACTGCGTTGGCTTATAAGAAGTGATGCCACGGTGCAAATCAAGATCGGAGCTTTTTAACAAAACGAAAAATGAAAAAATATTGAATCAGCAACGAGCTCTCAGCAGATTTCTGGTAAAATAAAATTGCCATGAAACAGTTTCTCAAAAATCTGTTGTTCAAAGTCAAGTTTAAACTGTCCTGTCACTTGTGTATAAAATCAGAACACACAACATAAGTGGTGTAAGAATGTCGTAATCTTGCTTGAAGGGTTTTGAGGATCAATTATGTAGTAGCCATTTATTTGGTCCTTATTACTATAAAGTTTGGACACCCGTTTTAATCATGTTCATTACTGTTGCTGTTGCTGCTGCTGCCGCCACCATTATTATTATTATTATTTGTATGGCCGGTAGTTGTATGACGTTTTATTTCCAACAGTTTGTCATAATTCTATGCTTTACCTACGACTACTACTACTGCCACTAACTATGTATGTATTTACCCTTGTTGCCACTACTTTTATTATGATTAAAAAAAGGGATAAAGTGGAGAACACAAAAAAAAAAGAAATTACAAAGTATTCACATAAATAGTGGTCATAATCGTGTTTTGTAGTTAAATGTTCTCGTTTTTTTTTTTTTGTAATTCTCCTCATCAACTATTTAACTTTTATACGGGGTTATAATTTATGAGCCCCCTTTTTTTCACAACTTTTAATATGAAAAGCCAACCAACCATGGCATTTTAACCATGTTGGTTGGCTGGCCGGCTGGCTGGCTGGCTCAATGGCTGGTTGATGTGTGTCGGTTGTCTAAAAACCAAATACTTAATGTTGTTATTATAAATAATACTTATTTGCTTTTACTTTATCAAAAAAAAAAAAAAAAAAGTAGAAAAAAAAATAGAAAATAGTTACTACAGGAGAAATGACCGACCGACCACCTATAAAATTGTTACTGGTTCTTTATCTGTTAGACACTCTTTGTTAAAAAAATAATAAAAAAAATAAAATAAAACAAAATTATTAACATAAAAGGCTTTACTATTCAGTGTGTATATATTGTTTGCCATTGTATGTTGTATTATGCTACTGTTTGTCAAGTGTAACCATCCGCAGGCAGTGCTGTAAAGTAGTGAAATCAAGGAGAAAATGAAAATTTTAAATTTAATTTCGTTTCACTTTGAAATATTGTAGCGAAAGTATTGAACTACTTTGAAAGTATTGTTCCGTTTTTACCTTTTAAAAACATTTGAAATATGAGGTCTTAAATTGCAGTGTGTATGCTTATTATACATAAGGCCGCGCTTGAAACCCCTGGTCAGACATCTCCAACAAAACGAAATATGAAAACAAATATTATTCAAGGAGTGGTTAGTTAGTCTGTGCTCATTACAATCGACCTACTGGCCAAATATTTCACAAAACTATACAAACATTTGAAAGGACAGGACGTGGTCAGGTCCTGTAAACTTTTGCAGCATATATACTGCAAAAATATTACTTTATTAAAGAAAGTATACCAAATAATCCAACAATTCAATGGCGTTCCCGCAATTGGATCATTCTTATAATTCACTATTGCGTATTTTGCATTTGCATATAATTAAAGTCGCAAATTTATTCTCAACGTCGTAGAATGCTGATTGGCTATTACAGCCGCAGGATTTTAATGTTGAATATTTTTTCAGGGATGGATGCTCATTTATTTTCCTTTGAACTTGGAAATATGCGGTCCAACTCACGGAATAAATAAATCCGGCTGATCATACACCAACTGCTTACAACAAACCCTAAAAGCTTATTCTCGAAACAAAATTTCTTTCTTACTTAGTAGTGATGGTCATTGCATGCCCTGTAGTCAAATTACAAACCAGCTTTTCACAACACCCATGTTGTGTGCAGATTGAACCACGAGCTCTCGTCTAATAAATTCACAAACTATGTACTAGACTACGCTGATATAGTTAGCTAGGAAATAGGAAGTGATCTGGAAAACCCATTACAATGATTAGGCTGTACGTTTACCGAAACTTTCTCTGAAATAACCACTAACATTGGAGTTTTTGGCTGAATGTTAACTAAATTTTTTCGTCGCAATTGAAGTTTTGAAGAAGAAAATGGTTTGGATGGAGTAGTGCCATGAGATGCATAACCGACGGAGTTTTGCTTTATTGCATTGAGAAGTTTCCTAAAATTCTAATCTAGAACACATCAATTGACTACAAGATTGCACGTTAGATTTCCTTAGACCTTTTTGTGGGCTTACATTAGAGATCAGTGATACGTGAATAATACCCTAACTTTGGAGCAATTTGAGAACCAACATTCGACATGTTATCGCCAAGATTCTCCGACTGAAACAGGTGACAAAGTAATTTGAAACTACCAAAAAAAGATCGAATGCTGCAAAAATTCAGAGGCAATAATTTAAATGATAATTTAATTTAATTTAATGAAATAAAAGCTTCATCGACATCATCTCTTCATACATCTGTGTGTATATATTGTTTGCCATTGTATGTTGTATTATGCTACTGTTTGTCAAGTGTAACCATCCGCAGGCAGTGCTGTAAAGTAGTGAAATCAAGGAGAAAATGAAAATTTTAAATTTAATTTCGTTTCACTTTGAAAATATTGTAGCGAAAGTATTGAACTACTTTGAAAGTATTGTTCCGTTTTTACCTTTTAAAAACATTTGAAATATGAGGTCTTAAATTGCAGTGTGTATGCTTATTATACATAAGGCCGCGCTTGAAACCCCCTGGTCAGACATCTCCAACAAAACGAAATATGAAAACAAATATTATTCAAGGAGTGGTTAGTTAGTCTGTGCTCATTACAATCGACCTACTGGGCAAATATTTCACAAAACTATACAAACATTTGAAAGGACAGGACGTGGTCAGGTCCTGTAAACTTTTGCAGCATATATACTGCAAAAATATTACTTTATTAAAGAAAGTATACCAAATAATCCAACAATTCAATGGCGTTCTCCGCAATTGGATCATTCTTATAATTCACTATTGCGTATTTTGCATTTGCATATAATTAAAGTCGCAAATTTATTCTCAACGTCGTAAGATGCTGATTGGCTATTACAGCCGCAGGATTTTAATGTTGATATTTTTTCAGGGATGGATGCTCATTTATTTTCCTTTGAACTTGGAAATATGCGGTCCAACTCACGGAATAAATAAATCCGGCTGATCATACACAACTGCTTACAACAAACCCTAAAAGCTTATTTCTCGAAACAAATTTCTTTCTTACTTAGTAGTGATGGTCATTGCATGCCCTGTAGTCAAATTACAAACCAGCTTTTCACAACACCCATGTTGTGTGCAGATTGAACCACGAGCTCTCGTCTAATAAATTCACAAACTATGTACTAGACTACGCTGATATAGTTTAGCTAGGGAAATAGGAAGTGATCCTGGAAAACCCATTACAATGATTAGGCTGTACGTTACCGAAACTTTCTCTGAAATAACCACTAACATTTGGAGTTTTTGGCTGAATGTTAACTAAATTTTTTCGTCTGCAATTGAAGTTTTTGAAGAAGAAAATGGTTTGGATGGAGTAGTGCCATGAGATGCATAACCCGACGGAGTTTTGCTTTATTGCATGAGAAGTTTCCTAAAATTCTAATCTAGAACACATCAATTGACTACCAAGATTGCACGGTTAGATTTCCTTAGACCTTTTTGTGGGCTTACATTAGAGATCAGTGATACGTGAATAATACCCTAACTTTGGAGCATTTGAGAACCAACATTCGACATGTTATCGCCAAGATTCTCCGACTGAAACAGGTGACAAAGTAATTTGAAACTACCAAAAAAAGATCGAATGCTGCAAAAAATTCAGAGGCAATAATTTAAATGATAATTTAATTTAATTTAATGAAATAAAAGCTTCATCGACATCATCTCTTCATACATCTTGCTTTTGAAGGAATACTTTTGCTTCTAAACGCTCTGAAATGACTGTTTGAGTCACGCCTAATGACTGTGCAAGCTTTTCCAAAAAACTCTTGTCACACATACATACATAATTGTTCATTACAAGCTTTCGGTCAGAGTTATAACCTAGCTTCTCACACCACTTATGTTGTGGGTGTTAATTTTATACATGAGTGGTGGGACTTACTGTTTAAAGTCGTCTCCAAAAGTCAGATTTTTTGAGAAACTTTTCGTGGCATTTTTTATTTACTCTTAGAGTTTTGCCAGAAATCTGCTAAGAGACAGAAGCCGAAGGAAATATTTTTTTATATTTCGCTAGAGGCATCTGACCTAGGGTTTAAACCATGGTGTCATGTCTAATATTCCATAATACCTACTAGAATACGGCAGCTTATAAGAAAGTTTATTATCAGAAGCCTCAATAAATATACCACAGTCCATCCTACTACTCATCTTTGAGCTGTCAATGTAAATCTCCAGGGTCCAATTAACTAGACCAAGGCGAACTGTATCGTATTTAAGTTTACTATTGTAACATACTAACATAATTGGCCATTATGACCCTTTAGCCAGGATAGCGGCCTAGCTTCTCACACCACTTATGTTGTGTATGTTAATTTTATATATGAGCGGCGGAACCTACAGTTTAAAGTCGACTTCAAATGACAGATTTTTGGGAAACTTTTCATGATAATTTTATTTACTCTCAGAGTTTTTGCTAGAAATCTGTTGAGTGGAAAAAGCCGAAGAAGTATTTTTCATAATTCGTTAGAGATGTCTGACATGCTGTTTGAACTGTGGCCTCACGTCTAATATTCCACACTATCTACTACTACTACCAGTGTCGACTTCGAATGACAGATTTTTGAGAAACTTTTCATGACAATTTTATTTACTCTCAGAGATTTAGTCAGAAATCTGCTGAGAGGAAGTCGCCGAAGAAATATTTTCATATTTTCGTTTTTAATATCCCACCGGGTATTTAAACCCTGGCCTTTCTTCTAATAAGGCAACACACAACCAAACAGACTACGGCAGCCTGTAAGAAAGTTTAGTATCAGAAGAATCAATAAATATACCACCGCCCAGATGTGAGTGGTAGCTCTAAAGGCTCAGTATAAATCTCAAGGTTCCAATTAACTAAACTATGACGCCTTAACTTTACTTTTGCAACAAAAAAAATTGAAAGACCTCTACTTATGTATGTAAGCGCCATCAAACTCATTCCTTTAAGCTTCTGACTTTTCAGCCCTAACGTTTATTGTCCTAAAGAGAAAATCCTTTTAGTCATGGCTATTACGCCTTTGATTTTACCCCAGCAGTAGTATTGACTCCCTCTCTGGCAATTGTTATAGTTTTTCATTTCATTTTTTTTATATTTTTTTCCAACAATTTATTTGTAATTTTTTTTTTTTGACATTTTTGTAATTTTCATTTGTTGTTGCCATTGTTTTCGTGTAATTTCATTTGTATTTTTATTATAATTAATCGTTTTATTATTCTAAATATACTCATTAAAATATTAAGTTGCCATTGTTGTCGGTTGTCATTTTTTGACCAGTTGTTGTTGTTATTGTTGTTGTTGCTGTTGAGGCCAGTGTGCATGTGAAGTTGGCAACTTATTTATTACAAGCCAGTTGTTATAATTTTTCTACGCCTGTCACTTTTTTGTCGGCAACTCTTAATTATACGATACGAAACGATACGATACGTTACGTTATGTTACGATATGATTTTCATTTAAATATGACAGACAGTTTGGGTAGTTTTGAAATTTTGTTTTTGTTTCTGTTTCTGTTTTATGATTACTCATGGCAGTGTCACTATGGGACAGATAACAAAGGTGAATTATGCTCTGTAGAAGGCATAAATGCAGTTGTTGTTTCATTTTATTTTATTTTTAAGAATTTTATCTCTCCGGCTTAAGGCTAATAATTGTAGTTTTGAATTGTTTTCATCCTTAAAATTATGAATCACTTGACAAACGCTTCTGGCAAAGGCCATGCCTAACATTAAGTCTCTAGACCACTTACAAATAGAATTCATGTGGCAAAACAATTTATTTTCATTTCTTAGAACTAAAAAAAAAAATGAAAAGTTATTTATTATCATGAAATCGCTCTTGAGTAATTAGTCTTTCAGAAAAATTTGAAAAACGTTTGTTTTCTTCTGTACAAAAACCATATTTTCCTTAGGAGGCTATTAAAGGAGGCATAATATTCTTCACATAAATCATAAAATATAGAAAAATAAGCACTTAAAAAATCTCATAATTTAAAAAAAAAAGAAAATAAAAAATTCCTTAAATCATATGCTTACACACATACATACATACATAAAATCTAGTGTACACATGTAGAGCCTAAAAGAAACACTTCAAAAAAAATACTTCACAACATATTTTTTTATTAAAATCTGGGTAAAAAGATTTTTTAAATAAAAAATATTTCAAAGCAAAATATATTGTAATAGACAGTACACGAGGTAAATTTCAAAATTAAAGTGCCCGTTAAGAGAAACTGTACTGTAAACTGTAAATATTGTTACATTTTTACCTTTTAAAAACGTTTGAAATATGAGTTCGTAGATTGCAAATAAAAATAAAATAAATTTTTGTTAATTTATATAAATCCTTTACTATTCACACAACTTTTGTGTGCCACTGTTCACAACTAAATCTAAAAACAACAATTGCTTTAATTTGTTATTCCTTTGTTTATGCCCTTTGCGATAAACAATAACAATTACGACACAATTGCTCTGTAGAGCTTTGTAACGGAGATCTTCAAACCACGATTGGTTTACTTCACACGCAACGTGTCTTCACACAGGACTGACTGAACTTCTACTCCGATTTTGCATGCTTTGCCTTACTTTTTATATAGCGACGTAAACAGTCTGATGAATGTTCTCGTAGGCGAAGGTTCTGGTCTTCGGCTTCACGAGAGTTCTCTGAATGTAAGCAACACGTTTACATTCATACATGTTTACTTGCTCGTTGTTAGTGCAGGTTGTTTACGTTTATCTCTGCTGTTATAGTTGTTTGTTATTTACTTTCTTATTCCTTTTTCGTTATATTGATGTTGTTGTTTTATTTTTGTTAATGAAGTAAACAAGTACGTTGTTTTGTTTTTGTAGTTTTTGTTTAACATTTCAATGTTAAACGATGTTACACCATTTCCATTTTCGTAACAATATAATACATATTAAGAAATTACCGTTATTTGGATTTTAAAATTGTTTCACTGCCAGTTTTTAAAATTTAAAAAAAAAATTCCAAAAGTTTTCAAAATATTGTCAAATTTTTTCGGCCACTCCCTTTAAGTGGTAAAAATTACGTTTGGTGATTTTCGGCCACTCCCTTTAAGTGGTTAAAGTTGAATTTGGTGATTTTCGGGCACTCTCTTTAAGTGGTAAAACTTAAGTTTTTCGATTCTCAAAATTTTATCCATGGTGCACACTCTCCTTTAACGCTCACTGTACAAACATAATTGATTATTGATTATTACAGGCCTTCAGTCAGACTTACAATCTAGCTTCCCACATCACTTATGTTGTGTCTACGAGCAACAGATTTTTTTGACAAACATTTCATGGCAATTTTACTTTACTCTCAGAGCTTTTGCCAGAAATCTGTTGAGTGGAAGCCGCCGAATTAGAATAGTTTTTCTTGTTCCATTTTGTTGGAGATATCTGACCTGGGGTTTGCTTGAACCGTAGTTTCACATCTAATCAACCAGCACACTACCTTTTAGGCTATGGCGGCTTTGCTTCAATAATAGTTTGTCTATACGTTAAACTCAATTTGTGTGTATCTGTGGAAGGAAACTTCGTATTCTTGCTTTCTCCCCTGAGAATTGTGGATCGCTTAACTAATGTGGTGTAAATCCCAAAAATATTTAGGCAGTCCTTCGATTATTGTATTCCCATACAACCCGAGTTTTTTACACGGTCATTGAATTTATCGTACAAAACAACCATTCCAAGAAGTCACAGTTATCATCTCGCAATAGCGAACACCATTCACAGTAGCTTCTGAAGAAGTACGGCCCAGTGAAGTCGTCAGCCTATAAACAGTCACTTTTTCTTGGACCCATCGACTTTTCAACAATCATTTGCTAAAAATGCGGCAATTATGCTTGTTAACTTATCCACTACAATCTACAGCTTTCGCTAACAACGATTTTCTTCGTAAAGTCACTCCATTCACTACTCTGCTCAACCACCCACAGTGTATATTGAAGATGCTTGAAACGGTCACTAGGCTTCAGCTCTTAAAGGAATTGAACCTTGAAAGCGTTCTAAAAAATTTTTTTGTTCAACAATCACATCAGTTTTGTCAGTGAGAAGTTCAATTGATTGGAGTACGACGGCGTGGACAGGTTGATAGCCCTTCGGCCACACTATTGCAAACAACAGCAATGTTTTCCTCAGAACGAACTGGATATTCTTGGATTTCCTACAAACATATTTTGCTGAAATTTGTATGCACGAGAGATATTCCTTTCGCACACACATACTTACGTACATAAATACATACATAACTACATAAATACATACATACATACATACATACATACATACATACATACATACATGCATACATACATACATCAGCATTACATTCACATACCATATCATACACACATCCCATAAGTACATACATACATACATACATAGGACCAAATCCATTTAACAGGAGGATAATATCGAAGATTTTAATGTCAGTAATGTTGTACGGTTGCCCAATATGACCTGGGGACGACGAGGGAGAAACTGTCCTCGGTGTATCGTCTAAGCGCAATTAGACGGATAAGAGGTTTCAGGTCAGCGTCTGATGAAGCGGTACTGGTATTGGCGAAAACAGTACCGATAGACATACTGGCGGACGAGATGAGGTGGATTTATTTTCGGCGTCTCGAGTAATCATGACGAACAGCAGCTTTAAAAGCAGAGAAACCTTCATGCACAAATGGCCGTCCCTATGGGAGAACATTGAAAAGGGAAGATGTACATTTCGCCTTGGCCCTAATATAACCCCTTGGATGGGAACGAAAATTGCGAGCTGAATTTCTACGTGAACCAGTTCCTAATTGGTTATGAATGCTTTAGGAAATGTCTGCACAGATTTGCTCATAATACCTCCTCGATATGCCCAAACTGTGTAGATGAGAAGGAAGAAAGCAGAGCATATGCTTATATGCTGCCTTAGATTTAAATGGCCCGGGAAAACGAGGCCAAACCGGTTTATGAGAGAGGTGTTGATTTGTGGAATTCTATGGAGCCAATAAAGTCGGAGAATGGCTGCGGTTATGTTGGAACCTTGAAGATTGGACTTACAAATGTGAGAAAGCTTTAAAACTAACTAGCCCGACACGAACTAATACCTTACGGCAGTTTCGCCGGAGGAGAATGGTTGAAGGATATAGGAGGTAGGTTTAGTACGTAAGCACCAACTGGAACATAAGTGATTCCCAGTACCGGCTCAAGGGAAAAAAATAGTTGGGCATTACAACCCTTCAGTCAAGATTACGACCTAGCTACTCACACCGCTTATGGTGTGTGTGTTAATTTTTACATGAGTGGCGGGATATACAGTTTTTCATGGCAAATTTATTTATTTTCAGAGTTTTTGCCAGAAATCTAATGAGAGAAAGTCATAGAAGCAATATTTTTTTATATTTCGTTTTGCTGGAGATGCCTAAGCTGAGGTTTGAACCGAGGACTCTAGTCTAATCTCTATAAATTCCTATAATTCCCATAAGGCTGATAGTTAAGAAAAATTATCTTGAAAAACTATCTCGAAAAACTATGAATTGAAATTTTTTGTTAAAATTTCTTTGTGTACAGCCTTTAGAGGATATATTTGTAGGACCATATACAAATACAAACCCATACACATGAATATTATTCTAATAGTAATGAAAATAAATATTTTTCTTAAAAATATTTTCCATTTTCTCTTTCAACGCTCAAATCCAATAACAATTTTTTTGTAGATTTCTTCACAAGAATCCTTTATAAATTTCTACTTATTGTTGTTATTGTCTTTGTCTTTGGCTTTGGCTTTGTTTCATTAAAATCTTATTTCCTACATACGTACATTGTGTTACCAAATTGACATGTTTATTATCACACACAGCATAGACACAAGGCTCTAAAGGAATAGATAAACGTATGACCAGACAGACGTAAAGAATATACGAAAACAAATAAAAAAAATGAGTTTGAAAATGTTATTGTTTGTGTTCGAATAGTTTGAATAGAAACAGTGATGGTGATAATGATGGTGGTGGTATGTAGTAGTAGTGATGGTGTTATGGATCTATTGAGACCATATATGATGTTTTTTTTTTTTTTTTTTTGTTAGAATGACACTTGAAACAAATTGTGCCAAGTAATTATACTCGTAACTTAGTTTTTGTTTGTCTGTCTACTGTAGCTAACTGTCTCTGTCTTTGGCTCTGAATGACCCTTGACAGTCTGAACCAAGTGTCTGTGCACATTGCATCACCATCACCATCACCATCACTACCATCATATCTGTAACTCAATGTTAACGCTTCATATCACATGTTAGATTTTGTTATGTTTTTTACTAATTCTTTGGATGTTATTGTTGGCCTTTTTCTCTTGGAGTTGAAAATGATGATAAGAAAGGTTATGTGTTTAGATTTCTTGATGTGTTTCTGTTTTAGTTACAAAACTAATGAAAACATGCACAATCACTTAACCGGAAATGATAAATTTATATGTAGTGTGGTAACAAAATCTAAAGGTCTTGTTTGTGGTAGAAATACAAAAACAAAAATATAAAAAAAAAACAGGTAGTTTTGATAAAGAGAAATATAATTTGATCAAATATTCAAAATGTCTTTAAAAATAAATTTTTGATAACAGCAAAGCACTTTGGATTTTGAGAAGATAAAACACTGAAGAGGCAGTATTAAGGACACATGCTGGTGGCTACATGCAAATTGTATACCAAATATTTCATCATAAATTCATTTCAACTCAAATCTGAATAGAAGGAGTTCAAATTGCAGCTCTCTTCTGGATAGAGAAATGTTTTCCAAAGAGCAATGTAAACCACACTTCAAACAGCAAATCATGAGGTAGGGTAGACCAATATAGTTTCAGTGATCCAAGATTGTAGATTTTCATTCAAAATATGATCTGAGAAGCCAAGTAAAACGTTAAGCCAGATATTATAATTTCATAGTGACCATGTACATTAAAAATGCTTTCAATTGTAGGATTGTAGTCTACATACGTAGGCGTAAGGCCACGGTCTAAACCCCAGGTCAGACATCTCCAACGAAACGAAATATGACAAAAATATTTCCTCGGCGACTTCCATACATAACATACATAATTGGCCATTACAACCCTTCAGTCAGGATTACGGCCTAGCTTCTCAC
>QOCX01000281.1:174079-189726 GCA_005959815.1 Sarcophaga bullata | reverse complement strand
TACCTACTAGACTTCGGCGACTTCCTCTCCACAGATTTCTGGCAAAAAACTTTGAGAGTAAGATAAAATTGCCATGAAACTTAAAACTCTATCGTCAGTGCTCGACTGTAAACTGATAGGTTCGAGTCCACTTTTATAAAATGAACAAACAAAACAAAGTGGTGTGAGAAGCTAGGTCATAATCCTGACTGAAGGGTTGTAATGGCTAATTATGTATGTATGTATGTAACACACAAAGAAATTAAGAAATAAAGGAAGCACAGATTATTCCAGAGAGCTTAGTGGTTGGGAAGTTATCGATCTCTTCCCACACCTAGGTAATCTTGACTTAAAGTAGAGAACTCGAGGGAACTTGCCACGGAGAAAGTTGCGTTGGTCGACTAAATCCTGTGCGTAAAATCACCCGAAATAAATAAACTGTCTATTCGTGCATTTTAGCTGTGTAGATCGAATCTTGGATCCCCTTAAAAGTCGTATTTCCTTGGCGTTATTATTGATAAGATAGCCTGGAAACCCAATACACTCTTCTGTGCTACTCTACTTTTGCAATAAAGTGTTGACAAGGCTACACATTCCCTTAAGAGAGGAGAGAGAAAGAGCAGATATTGAGACACTCAGACCGCCGTCTGAACACATGTGCCACTGCAAAGCAAATGGCATATGGCACTAAGGGCTAGAGCTTGAGATACTTGATTACTTAATTTACAACCCTTTACCAAGGTTGTAATGATCAATTATGTATGCATGGAGACTTGATAAGGGTATTTAGGGAACTTTTGTCAAACAGTGTTCTATGTTCTGAATCCGAGAACGGTAAAGAACCATCTGTCATTGCAAAATGCCAAGAGTTATGCATGCATGGATGTATATTCTAATGTTTAGACTGGGAAAACAAATCTAAAAACAGCTCAAAGTCGGACAAGATACAGAGACTGTAATATGAGAACCTGCCCTATTGCCGCGCAAGAAGCTCTGTTTACTGATTTAAAACCACTGCGCATAGTAGTAATGATGAAAGCCTTAGAGACAATGGTTACGTTGATGGGGTTTAAGTATAATATTAAATTTATTACGAGATTTAGGGACCAGAGGGCACGTTTTACTGACACCTTAGTACTTAACTTCTCCCTAGAAGGGACTCTATTTAGTAGACAAGTAGACTCTATGATTTTGGGAAGTGCTTTGCGAAGAGACCCTTGCAGCATACACATCGGAAAGGACGCATAATGGGAAAGAAGTGTGAGCTTTTAGTTCTAGAATGATAAACTCAGAGACCATGGAGAAACTCTCGGCTATCTTAAACTCGAAAGTTTATACCATCGAACGATTTGGTCAATTCAACTTATATAGGAAAGATAAAAGACAGGATATAACAGGCAGTTACTCGAGCACTTGGTCCTTAGGAGGTTAAATCGAAGATAGCGTGAGACTCTCTGGAAAAGCTGAATTGAAAGCAAAATAAGGTCACCTTCTGCTGGGTCCCATGTCATTTGATAACTCTCGGCAATGAGCAGTTAAATAAGTTCATATTGAGGGAATTTTACATGCTGTCGAAGGAACTAGAATCTTGTTGTGGAGTGGCAACAGATGAAAAGGTGGAAACGAAGGTCTTTTATCAAAATTGGCAGTGTAATGTTCTGTGAATTGTTGTTGCGAACGATGACGAATTAATGTCTTTGGATTTTCGCCTACAGGTTATTGTGAGTAAGACTTCGGTACGTCAATGTCTTATTGTATATGATCGCCATAATTTCTGCAAATTTTTAAACACTCTTGGAATGATTGACACAATAAATGCACTTTCTCAAGTCAAAATTCTTCGAAGTCGGGGTATAATTTTTCAAACTTCTGCACTTTTCCGAGGCACCCTTTATTTTAATTAAACATTCAATTAATATTGGTAGCCGTAGTCGAGTAGTATGTAGTATGTGTGTGGGGTTTAAGCTTCAAGTCAGACATCGCGATATATGAAAAGTGTGTCTTCGCCCTGAAAAATTTCTCAAAAACCTGCCGTTCGGAGCCGGCTTTAAACTGTGTGTCTCGTCACTCATGTATAAAATTAACACACACAACGTAAGTGGCGTGAGAAAATAGTTCGTAACCCTGACTGAAGGATTGTAATGATCAATTATGTAAACGTTGTAATAACCAATTAAGTAAGTATTTGAGGCAGTTTGGGTGACACCACAAGGAATGTAAAATCGCTTTTGTACGGAAACTCAGCCTAATAAAGTTCTTTACACATCACCCTTTATTAAAGGTAGTTGCACAATCACCTTCATTAAGGTTGAGGTCCTAAACAGACCATGAAGCACGAAGATTTAGATCAGGTAAAATGCTTTTAGAAACAATTAAAGAAACCCCAGCAGCCAACCTCCAAGTATTCCGAAAATCTGCGGCTAATTAGAGATATCATGCGTGACTCGATCTCTCTTAAACCAAGACATCGGCATCAATACCCCGCGGCCGGCCTAGTGTAATAAAAACATAGGACACAAATCAACAATTTCCGTTAAAGAGAGAGTAAAATTCATTCAATTGCTTATCAGGCTAAAGAAGTAGGCATACATAATTGGTCAACATTTACAACCCTTCCAGTCAGTATACGGAAGCCGCCGAAAAATTTTTTTCGTATTTTCATTTTTGGAGTGCTGACCGGGATGAAACCCTGGCATTCGTCTAATAAGCCAACACACTACCTACTAACTATGGCGCTTCAGTAGGTTGTATTTGCATTTTTCAGCTTTCAATTTATACACCCCAAAGAAAATACAGTAGATCACTATTTCCAATGGATCTGTAAAACAATGGAAATGATCCATTTTTTTTAAGAATATTGTCATGTTAAATAAGCAGTTCTTAGGGATTGCGCGTTGTTAATTTTTTTCTATATTTTCACACTACCTTGAAAATATTCAACAGTTCCTCTGGTTATATAACATGACTTCTCACAAATACACTGCACATTTTTATACATATTCTTTTTGTGCCGATGTCGCTTATAACAAATGTCACAACAAAAGTTTTGATATGCCCAAACTCATGGTTTGGGAAGAAATCTTTGACACTCTTATCGATTCTTTTCTTGAAATGCCCCTTTCAATTGATGAATTCGTTAGATCTAATAAGACCACTCGGAATCGACTGATTAAAATGGAGGACCACAGGCCACAAAAGTTTACTTATGTGAAGCCGGGAGTGTACAATCAAACCGGTATTCCTAGCTAGATTCAAAATAAGACGGGCACAGAAGCAGAATCCCTTTAGATTGAAATTAATGAATTTAAATAATCGTATGGCAAAATTACATTGGCGGGTGTTAAGATTCATTCTTCTCTACGATCGAATAAACTGAACACTGTTGGCGCTAAGATCTTTTGAAAGGCTTTAAGATACACATACGGTACGATTTGGTTTTGCAGCCAAAGTGATGGTTGTCATGATTAACCATGATATTGGATTCTGAAAATAAATTTATCGTGTATTTAAAGAAAAAAAGTTAAATAAAAAATAAGTTTTCTCACAAAACAATTTCTCCATGGGGAATTGACATCTGGACCCTCACTTTACTACCGTACACCGTAGTCTGCCTGAATGTATGATCTGAGATGGAAATCCTAGAATTAACCAAGAAAACATTAATCAAAAGTCTTGAAATAACAATTATTATTTAATCCGCCGCAGACATAAGAAATGAAAAATGAGTTCTTAGGCGACTTCCCCTCTCAGCAGATTTCTGGCAAAAACTCTGAGCGTAAAATAAAAATTGCCATGAAAAATTTTCTGCAAAAAAAACTGCGTCGTAGTCACTTTAAACTGTATGTCCGCCACTCATGTAATAAAAATTAACACACACACAACATAAGTGGTGAGAAGCTAGGCGTAATCTGGACTGATGGTCGTAATCTGACCAATCTTATGGCGTATTAACAATTTATGTAGATAATCACCAGTATTGAAGAATTTTAAAGAACGTACTCTTAGGCCCCAACCTGCCTGGAGTATAAAAGCTGCTAAGTATTCTTATGAGCGATTCAAAGAAGAGTCGCCATTCCAAGCAACTTAGTTCGTATGAATCAAAACCAGATGGGCTTGCCGCGACTTATAAAATTAGCCAAAGCAGAGGGAAATTCAGCATATTTGTTGTGATGACAGATCTTGTGTACGGACAACACAGTGTTTAAATACAAGTTTCACTTCTGACGGAAGGGTTGATAATGATCAATTAGAGAAGTATTTACAACTGACCAGTAATCTATAACCAACTTGCCTGACCTTAAACACATATTATTTCGCACACAATTGCCAAAGGAATTGTTTTTGTTGGAACAAAACGAGAATAGTTTTCCATCATAATACCCATCAAAATGGACTATAATTTGCCTGTGTTTCATCAAACAATTTGTAAACAAAATTTGATTGAATTAAAAAAGAAATAAATCCTCCTAACATGCCACATTTAAATGAACATTTATGCCACAACAGTACATTCGTCAATCTATCTAAACATAACAACACAGTGCCTTTAAACAGATTTCATGTGGCAATTGAGAGTATGTGACGTATATGCCTGAGTGCTTTTTACGTTTGTATGGTTAAATAATGGCAACCAAACCACCAATCTAATCTCCCCTCTCCTCTTTCTACTCTAGTCGTAATAATTAAAGAAGATAATCAGGAAAATACTTGCAAACAACTAAAAAGTCATCATGGTTAATATTTTGGAGACCAAAAACCATAAAAATTACTAGGCGGCATAACGATGTGAAAATTTACTGGAGCAATTCATACAAAAATAAATGGATGAATGGCAATGGTTGTCGTTGTCGTTTATTTTTTCTGCTCTTTTCCCACCTTGGATTTTCTTTTGCAGACACACACAAAATGTAAAATATTTTGCTGTTCATTTCACGGAGTTATAACAACTGACCCTGCACACTGTAATGTTGTACACGTCACAGTCAAATGCTACTGTTGTAAGCAAAATAAAACAAAAAAAAAACACAAAGGAAGGAGAACAAATTGTTAATTCCACAATTCAAAGGCTTATACACACACCCCTGCATTCAAACAAAATAGGGGGAGAAAAATAGTCCTCCTGCGAGCCTCTAACACCCACTCAAGGAGAAATACAAAATTATTGGCCACAAAACAAAAAAGCTCTCAAATACGAATCATATACAGAAGAAGGAGTTCGAATAAAATCATGTATAAGAGCCTTAAGGAACAGGGACGCAGGGGAGGGAGGTAATAAAACTCTTTTATTCAAAGTTAAAATTTATGGTCTGAAAGGAAGGAAAGAAAAAGGCTGCAAGCAAGAACTTAGTCCCACACTCTGCATATAAAAGCCATTTACTTTTGGGGCCCTTTTCCATCTCACTCTCTCTCCCTCTCCTCTCTCTCTTCACCTAGTTCCATATGCCTTTGCACCATACGTTTGTGGCACTTATCAACCTTACAAAACTATATCGTAAATCTAATTCATACATACAACAGAGTAGTATCTGTTATGCCGTCTATCTAGTTGTGCTATGTGGGCAATAATTCATTCATTTTATGTTGGCATTTAGTAAGAAAAACCTTCAATAGACTAAACCAATTGCTGAAATCAACAAAGTATTTTATAGTTGGAAAAAAAAGCACAGAAGAGAGAAAAATAAATATTTATTCATAAGGTAATTATAGTTTTACTATGTTGAACTCATAGGCCAGTAAGTTATTAAGGCAGCCGCATACATTTCATTTGCAAGTTGTAGAATGAAATATTATGTTGCCATGAAAGGATGGTAAATAGTATGGGATTTGGTTTGAATACTGGAGAACCAGATATGCTACTTCTACTTGTATCCTTATTTTACTTCGTAAGGCCACATCATAGTATATTGGAGCTACAGGCATCGCAGCGCCGTAACTAGTTAGGAGGTGTAGGCTTATTAACGGGGAAGGTCAGTGGTCGATTCCCGGTCAGACATCAAAAACCGAAACATGAAAAAATATTTCTTGGCAATTTCTCCTTGGAAAATTTCTGGCAAAAACTCTTTTCGTTATTTAGGGATATGACGTCACGGCAAACGAAACACTCGTAAGTAAATAAAATTGCCATTCTGCAGATGTATAATGCACTTACACAGAATGAGGGTAGTTTCAATCCAATCATTGGAATATCTTCCTGGAACCTAAGGGCATGTGAAGGCATATTATTCCCTAGGCAGGAAATTGCCATTGTTGACATAGAGCGGCATTCTAAAGTTTGTCAGGACAATAGGCCTGTTCTCCCTAGAAAAGGGAGTACAGTAGATTGTAACACCATAGCATATAGAATGGTTTGGGAAGATTACTTTACTTTTTCAAATGATTTTCACCATACTGCACAGCCTTAACATGTTTGCATGTTGGGTATGCCACTTACCTTGGCTAAATTGGCTATTGGACGGAAATTCTTTCGGAATGCCAACCGATCTTAGGTCAAAGAGCTCCACTATCAGCCTCACTTGGTCCTCGATTGAAAGAAGGACCAATGGAAAGAAGGACCAATGTAAAGAAGGACCTAAGTTGGACGCACCAACCAGCTAATCTGACTTGATCGCTATATCATCTTACATTACAGTAGCTATACTTACAGATCATTACGTTATGGGAAGATACACGGAAAGACTGCAGATCCCATCTAACGACTTCTACCGTGGTTGTAGATTTGCTGAAGAACAGGAAACAGTTATGCACTTTTTTGTCAAAGCCCATCTCTTGCTAGATGCAGATTTAAGTTATTTGGCTTCCCAATCCTTCTCAGCCTTACGGAGTTATCATCCATTGATGTCAAGGATATTGCTTCCTTTATTAAACTTTCAGACATTTAATGTGCACGCTTCTCTAGTTTGATGGAACTCGGTCAGTACAGGAACTGCGCTTACCTGAGGCTTCACAAAGGGCCAGTATGCATGCCCAACTGAGCTTTAATAATCAAAACTACTACTTCGACCTAATGTAACCCAACCTAAAAGCACAGACATGGATCTAAACGCCTTTGACTTTCGATCACCATTCTTAGGGGTTAGTGTACAGCATTTCCTTTTTAGTATCTCCAACTAACTAGTCTTTCTTTTCGTATACATGGTGTAGGGTACTGGAGAAAACAAAAAAAAAGGAGGAAATTAAGTGTGAATGTTTTTCTGACAGGAGGTCGTATATTTTATTTTTAATAATTTCCAGTTCTTTAGAAAACTGTTCCATGTCATGAGTTAGTTGGTTGCTTTGTTTTTATTGTTGCAGTTGCCGTTGTTGTTGTATTCTTTATTGTTGTTGTTATTGTTGTTTTACTCCTTAAGAATAATTCCAGACAGTCAGAAGCTTTAAAAACTGAGAAAAAAGAAGGAAAAAAGCAAAAACAACCACGTCGTCTAAATGATGGCGGCTTATTTGTTTTAATGTCGTTGTTGTTGCTGTTGTTTGTCTTTATTTTATAAGAAGGATTTTTATTTATTGCCACATAAATTTTGTATTAAATCATTAGGATTTACTTTAGCATTTAGTGGTTGTTTTAATTCATACGCCTGGACTGTTTCTACATTCACTCTGCCACAACAAAACACGCCAGAGACCAGACCATTGCCGGGCCAAGTGTATTCAAGCGTTTTATACAAAAAAAAAAATTTTTTTTCTTTTTTTTTTTGAAACGTTTTATTTGTCTTAAAGGCATGCGGTTTGAGCATATTTACGTCTTTTTCTTCTTCTTATTCTTCATTTTCTACTTCTACTTCTGCGTTCTTTCTTAAGATTTATTTACAGAACGTGAGCGATAATTAATGAGTGTTTAATGTTAAACAGAATGAATGAGGAGAGAGAAAAAAAAAGCCTTTTTAATATGCCACTAAGTGTGAAAGAGTGTGCATGTATGCATGTGTATGTATATGTGTGAGTATGATGTGTTAGGATATGTTAATTTGACGCAATATACTTGTACCTGTAAGGCTGTAACAACTTTATTTTCCCTTTGCGCAATAAATGATGGCCTTTGGCAACTGCTCGGGAATTTTGTTGAAAATTTTGTGTTTGCGAACAATGGTGAAGCGTTATAATTTGGAAACGGTGTTGATTTATCATAAAGGATTTAAGATTAAGAAAGAATTTGAACATTTTTTAATTGCTTCCGTTCTTTGAAAGTTGTTTTTGGAATTGAATTCGTATTTGCATGACTAATTCAGTTGACTGCTGAGTAATCATGTGATGACTGGTAAGCTTCAAGCATTTAAGTTTTCTCGTAGCTATTGTTGTCGAAAGGTTTTCGAGTCTGATTAAGAGAAATGTGATCAGAAATATGAAAAAATAACAAAATTTATTTAACAATTGCGATTAATAGTCGTCGTAGTCTAGAACGTATTAGGCGAGAGCAAGTTGTTCACTGAACAGGCGCAGTCATCTCGAATAAATCGAAACATATTTTTGGTTGACATCCTCTCACCAGTCTTATGACAAAACCTCTGCGAACAACTAAGTAGTCACTAAAAGTATCGCAAATCTATTCTTCGGAACTGACGTTAGATTTGTAGGTCTGTAGGGTGATGTGAGAAGCTAGGTCATTATCCCTACTAACTGACCAACGTTGTAATAACCAATTAAGTAAGTATTTAGGCAGTTTGGGTGACACCACAAGGAAGTGTAAAATCGCTTTTGTACGGAAACTCAGCCTTAATAAAGGTTCTTTACACATCACCCTTTATTAAAGTTGAGTTTTCACATCACCTTCTATTAAGGTTGAGTCCTAAACAGACCAATTAAGCACGTAAGATTAGATCAGGATAAATGCTTTTAGAAAAATTAAAGAAACCCCAGCAGCCAACCTCAAGTTATTCCTGAATAATCTGCGGGCTAATTAGAGATATCATGCGTGACTCCGATCTTCTCTTATAACCAGACATCGGCATCAATAGCCCCCGGGGCCGGCCTATGTGTATAAAATACATAGGACACGAACATCAACAATTTTCGTTAAAGAGAGAGTAAAATTGCATTCAATTGCTTATCAGCTAAAGAAGTAGGTTCATACATAATTGGTCACATTACAACCCTTCAGTCAGTATTACGGAAGCCGCCGAAAAATATTTTTTTCGTATTTTCATTTTTGATGTCTGACCGGGGATTGAAACCCTGGCATTTCGTCTAATAAGCCAACACACTACCTACTAGACTATGGCGGCTTCAGTAGGTTTATGTTGCATTTTTTCAGCTTTCAATTATACACCCAAAGAAATATTACAGTAGGATTCACTATTTTCCAATGAGATTCTGTAATAACAATGAGAAATGATCTCCATTTTTTTTTAAGAATATTTGTCATGTTAAATAAGCAGTCTTTAGGGATTTCGCGTTGTTAATTTTTTTCTATATTTTCCACTACACTTGAAAATATTACTAACAATTTTCCTCTGGGTTATATACATACTTCTCACAAATACACTCACATTTTTATCATATTCTTTTTGTGCCGATGTCGCTTATAACAAAGTCACAACAAAAAGTTTTGAATGCCCAAACCATGGTTTGGGGAAGAATCTTTGACACTCTTTATCGTTTCTTTTCTTGAATATGCCTTTCAATGACTGAATTCGTTAGATCTAATAAGACCACTCGGAATCGACTGATTAAATGACGGACCACATGGCCACAAAAGTTTACTTATGTGATAGCCGGAGTGTAATAATACCGGATTCCATAGCTAGATTCAAAATAAGGACGGGCACAGAAGCAGATCCCTTTAGATTTGAAATTAATGTTAAATAATCGTATGGCAAAATTACATTGGCGGGTGTTAAGATTCATTCTTCTCTATCGATCGAATAAACGAACCCTGGGCGCTAAGATCTGTTTGAAAGCTTTAAGATACACGATACGGTACGATTTGGTTTTGCAGCCAAAGTTGATGGTTGTCATGGATTAACCCATGATTTGGATTCTGAAAATAAATTCTATCGTGTATTTAAAGAAAAAAAGTAAATAAAAAATAAGTTTCGTCCACAAACAATGTTCTCCATGGGGACATTTACATCTGGACCCTCACTTTACTACCGGTACACCTGGTAGTCTGCTAATGTAGTGTATTTGAGATGGAAATCCTAGAATTAACCAAGAAAACATATATCAAAAATCTTAAGAGTAACAATTTATTATTTTAAGTCGCCGCAGACATAAGAAATGAAATAATATTTCTTAGGCGACTTCCTCTCAGCAGATTTCTGTGGCAAAAACTCTGAGCGTAAAAATAAAATTGCCATGAAAATTTTCTGCAAAAAAACTGTCGTTCGTAGTCGACTTTTAAACTGGTATGTCCTGCCACTCATGTATAAAAATTAACACACACACAACATAAGTGGTGTGAGAAGCTAGGCCGTAATCTTGACTGATTGGCTGTAATGACCAATTATGTGCGTATGTAACAATTTATGTAGATAATCAGCCAGTATTGAAGAATTTTAAAGAACGTACTCTTAGGCCCCAACCTGGTCCTGGTAGTATTAAAAGCTGCTAAGTATTCTTATGTAGGATTCAAGATTAGTCGCCATCCAAGCACTTAGTTCGTATGAAATCAAAACGAGTATGGAGCTGCCGGACTTATAAAATTAGCCAAGCAGAGGGAAATTCAGCCATATTTTGTTGGATGACAGATCTTGTGGTAACTGGACAACACAGTGTTTAAATCAAGGTTTCACTTCTGACGGAAGGGTTATAATGATCAATTAGGAAAGTATTTTAGCAACTGACTCAGTAATCTATAACCAACTGCCTGACCTTAACACATATTATTTCGCACACAATTTGCCAAAGAATTTGTTTGTTGTTGAACAAACTGTAGATTAGTTTCCATCATAATACCCATCAAAATGGACTATAATTTGCCTGTGTTTCATCAAACAATTTGTAACAAAATTTGATTGAATTAAAAAAGAAATAAGATCCTCTAACATGCCACATTTAAATGAACATTTATGCCACACAGTACATTGTCAATCTATCTAAACATACAACAGCAGTCCTTTAAACAGATTTCATGTGGCAGATTGAGAGTATGTGTACGTATATGCCTGAGTGCTTTTTACGTTTTGTATGGTAAATAATGCAACCAACCACCAATCTAATCTCCCCCTCTCTCTCTTTCTCTCTAGTCGTAATAATGAAATGAAGATAATTCAGGAAAATACTTTGCAAACAACTAAAAATGTCATCATGGTAATATTTTGGAGACCAAAAACCATAAAAATTACTAAGCGGCAATACGATGTGAAAATTTATGGAGCAATTTCATACAAAATAAATGGCATGAATGGCATGGTTTGTCGTTTGTCGTTTATTTTTTCTGGCCTCTTTTTCCTTCTTGGATTTCTTTTTTTGGCGAGACACACACAAAATGTAAAATATTTGCTGTTCATTGCACGGAGTATAACAACTGACGCTCTGCACACTGTAAGTGTTTACAGTCACAGTCAAATTACTGTTGTAGAGCAAAATAAAACAAAAACAAAAACACAAAAGGAAGGAGAACAAAATTGTAATTTCACAATTTCAAAGCTTATACACACACCCTGCATTTCAAACAAAATAGGGGGGAAGTGGAAAATAGTCCTCCTGCTGTAGCCCTCTACACCCACCAAGAGAAATACAAAATTATTGGCCACAAAACAAAAAGCCTTCAAATACGAATCATATACAGAAGAAGAGTTCTAATAAAATCATGGTATAAGAGCCTTAAGGGAACAGGGGAGCAGGGGAGGGAGGTAATAAACTTCTTATTTCAGTTAAAAATTATGGTCTGAAGAAGAAAAAAAAGGCTGCAAGCAAGAACTTAAGTCCCACACTCTGCATATAAAAGCCATTTATTTTTGGGGGCCCTTTTCCATTCTCACTCTCTCTCCCTCTCTCTCTCTCTCTCACTCTAGTCATATGCTTTTGCAACCATACAGTTTGTGGCACTTTATCAACCTTAGCAAAACTATATCGTAAATCTAATTTCATACATACAGACAGAGTAGTATCTGTTATGCCGTCTATCTAGTTGTGCTATGTTGGCAAATAATTTCATTTCATTTAGTGTGGCATTTAGTAAGAAAAACCTTCTAAGTAGACTATAAGCACCAATTGCTGAAATCAACAGTATTTTATAGTTTGGAAAAAAAAAGCACAGAAGAGAGAAAATAAAAATATTTTCTATCATAAGGTCATAATTTATTTAGTTTTCTATGTGAACTCATAGGCCAGTAAGTTATTAAGGGTAGCCGCATAACAGTTTCATTGCAATGTTTAGAATGAAATATTATTTGCCATGAAAGGATGTGTAAATAGTATGGGATTGGTTTAATACTGAGGAGACCAGATATGTCTACTTCCTACTTTGTATCCTTATTTACTTCTGTAAGGCACAATCATGTTATTATTGAGAGGCTACAGGCAGTCGCAGTCGCCGTAGTCTAGTAGGTAGTGTGTAGGCTTATTAGACGAGAGGTCAGTGTTCGAATTCCCGGTCAGACATCAAAAACGAAACATGAAAAAATATTTCTTTGGCAATTTCCTCTTGGAAAATTTCTGGCAAAAACTCTTTCGTTATAGGGGATATGACGTCACAGCAAACGAAACCTCAGTAAGTAAATAAAATTGCCATGAAAAGTTTCTCAAAAATCTGTCGTTCGGAGTTGACTTTAAACTGTAGGTCCCGCCACTCATGTATAAAATTAACACATACAACATAAGTGGTGTGAGAAGCTAGGTCGTAATCCTGACTGAAGTGTTGTAATGGCCAATTATGTATGCATGTATGTAACACACAAGGAAATTAAGAAATTAAGGAAGCACAGGTTATTCCAGAGAGGTTAGTGGTTGGGAAGTTATCAATCTCTTCCCACACCTAGGGATTCTTGACTTAAAGTAGAAAACTTAAGAGAACTTTCTACGCAGACAGTTCCGTTGCTCGGATAAATCCTGTATGTAAAATCACCCGAAATAAATAAACTGTCTATTCGGGCATTTTAGCTGTGTAGATCGAATCTTGGATCCTCTTAAAAGTCGTATTTCCTTGCCGTTATTTTAGATAAGATATCCCGGAAACCCAATACGCTTAGCAAAACGAAAAGTCTTCTAGTCTACTCTACATTTACAATAAAATGTTGACAAGGCTACACATTCTTTTAAAAGAGGAGAGAGAACAGATATTGAGACAATCAGACCGCCCTCTAAACACATGCCCCATTGCAAAGCACATGGCAGATGGTACTAAGAGCTAGAGCTTGAGATACTTGCTTACCTAACTTAATTGGTCACTACTATCTTTCAGCCAAGATAACGAGTTAGTTTCGACACACCACTCATGCTGTGTGTATTAATTTTATGCATGAATGGTTGGACCTACAGTTTAAAAGCCAACTCCAAACGACAGATTTTTGAAAAACTTTTCATGACATTTTTAATTACTCTCAGAGCTTTTGCCAGAAGAAATCTGCTGAGAGAAAGTCGCCGAAATCCGATGAACTGGACACTAGACTATGGTAACTACGGGTGAAAAATAACCACTTTTGCTGTGTGAGTCAAGAACCTTGGATTCAGCGATAAGGCTTTTCCTTGGTGTTATTTTAGAAAAGATATCCGGAAATCAAAGATACTTAGCAGGACGAAGATGGCTTCTATTCTACTCTACATTTGCAATAAGGTGTTGGCAAACCTACAAATTTTTAGAATAGAAACAATTCACGAGTATACAATTGGTCGAGAACAGATATTGTAAAAGGAGAATGAGTTTTTGTAACCAGAATTGTGGTTAGAATAATGCACTTAAGTCCAATACAAGATTCAGAAGGAGCCTCCATACCTAGCACATCGAATGCCTGACAGCACCCTCTTTAACTGTGCCCGGGCAGAACTGGAAGAGTCTATTGCACCTCTCAGCGAATATAATGATAATAATGGGCCTTTAAAGCAAATATGGCTAACCGGATCTAAACCAGAAGTGTGTCGCATCCTGATATGGTAGGAAACCCCAGGCAAGACGATTATCGCAAACAAAATTCAGAGGCATTGTTGTAACCGGTGTATTGCTGACGCACCTACTAGCGTTGGCAACAATTATGCTTCTCTTTCCACTGAACCTTTATTGTAAAAACTAAGAGTTCTAGAAGAGTTTCCATATGCATGAATCTTATTGGTCACAGCATGACCATTTCGAATGAAGGGAATGCCGGAATGATGAGATAAGATAACTTCGTTAAAGACTCCAAATAGATTTTCATGGGTGGCTTAAGGTTGAAAGAGAGCTTTGACTGGCGGGATCTTTCCAAGTCAATGTACATAGCTCACGATAAGCTAATACTTCTCCTACAGAGATTTTCAAAAAAATTATCTCGGAGACCCTTTTTTACAGCCCTAGTCTCTCTCTGTAATTGGTATGGGAAGCAATATTTATTTCATGTGGATACTGAGACCCATTGGTTTTTGGACGAATTTCCTACATAGGTAACCGACTTAAAAAGCTTGGGTTGAGGACATGAAATTAAGTTCTATTAACGCCGCAGATAGTGTCTTAAGTCTGGACAAATCTGATCCGTTTGACCATGTTTAACGTATTTGGAAGAGTCATTTGTTTTTTACATTGCAGTCTGGGCACTTATGCGAGAGCCTTTGTCAACGACTTCTAGGTTAATTGTAAAGACTAATAGGAGTAGAGAAACTTTTGAGAAGCTAGGCCGTAATCCTGACTGAAGGGTTGTAATGGCCAATTATGTATGTAATAGGAGTAGAAAATTGTTATAAACCTGTTCAGTGAAGGATGCAGCTGCACTTCCGAACGGCATACTAAACGTGTGTGTTAACTTTGTCCATGAATTGCGAACCTTTCTCGACTCCGAATGTTAGATTTTTTTTATTCTCAAAAACTGCTGAGGGAAATTCGGTCGAAAGATATTTTTCCTATTTCATTTTGTTTGAGATGACCTAGTCAGAGATGGAACCGCAGACTCGATCCTATAAATCAGTCAACACACTAGTCAATAAACAAAAGCGACTTTTACTTAAATTACTTACTTTTTTCAGTTCAATATTTAATCAAATTATTCCTTCGTCTTTCATTCATATCAGCATTGAACCCCGTTTCCTAAATCTATTTATAATTCATTATTAAATTAGCATTCAATATATGAAGCACATTCTTAAATCCCCTACGAAACCATAAATCTATTATGAACGTTCATAATTGTTCAAAAAAATATTTGCCCACTCGTGAAGAAAAAAAGAAAAAAAGAAAAATCTTACAAATCCATTTTCCACTAATTAAACATTCAATTTCTAAACATAATTAAATTATTGTTATAAACATGCTTCCACCACATAATACTTGGAAAAAGTCCTCATTACCCCCTTTTCCCCTTGCCATAACTGTTTAGTTGCTAAGAATTCTATGATATTTTTACGTTACGATGCATTTAAATGGTGGGGCTGCCTTATTAAACCAAAAAAAAAATTTTTTTTTCCAATAAAAATAAAAGAAAACAAAACGAAGAAAATCACTCGAGAAAAGAAAGAAATTTATTTTCTACACCCGAAACAAAAATTTCGTAGAAGAACGAAAATTTTTTTTTTTTTTTTTTTTTTTTTTTTTTTTTTTTTTTTTTTTTTTT